>OX352743.1:18906730-19122769 GCA_947095525.1 Trisateles emortualis
CATAACCAAGTTACAAACGACGACATTTTTTTTGCCTTGGCACTGTGGCTAGTGTTTAAGCATCTCTCCTCTGAACTAGGACCTCAATCAGATATTTTTTACCTATATAGATTACAATATTTGATTATTAATAGTTAAAGTTTAGTTTTATTTTCAACTTAGTTATTTTGTTAGATATGAATTGTGTTTATTAAAAATTATAAACTGACGTCAATTGTGTCGGTAGATATCTACATAGGTTTAGGTATTAGAACCGATATTTGTAAGAAACTTACAGTTAAATATGGTAGGCTTAAGAATAATCACACCAAATTTCTACAAAGTATCACACTCAAGTTTTATCATGCCAGTAACTAGGTACCTACCTATGTTAAGTAGGTAGGTGGTAGATAGGTGGTAGTAGATACCTGTGCGGGAAGCCAATTACCATAACCTGGGTTTATCTGATCTTTTTGTTTCTGGGCACGCCACTGCATGCGGTTGTCGTGCCAGTACCTACCTATATGCTTTACAGATACATATTATTCCATTTTCTTTCTCAACCTTATTTCACTAGACACACAATAAACAAGTATCCAAATCAGTTTATTTAGTTACGAATAGATAACATAAAACTCACTTGCAAAAAAAACTATAAACATGTGCAATATTCAACACTTTACATAAACGACCAATAAATCACGTGCCGCCATTACAACTAGCAATTTATTGTAAAACAATAAGCGTGCTCGTCGGCCATATTAGCGCGGTCACATCACACCGCGTATTGTTTCACGCCAGCCAATAATTAGACCTGGCAGTGGCGGCGGCCAATCAGGGGCGAGCGTGTCCCCCGCTCGCCCTCCATTGGCTCGGACAACACGCTAAATTGGACATTAAAGTGTCGAGAGTGCGCGCTAATTACATTGATTGAGCATCGAGCGGCCGAGCGCACGCGACGTGCACCGAACTGCGCACGAACAACAGCCGAAAGTTCCCGACGGCCGACGGTTGCCTTAACTGGTTCGTTACAATACACAATGTACTCTAATTTGTAATTAGAAGCCTTTCAAATAAAAAGGAGTTTGAATTTTGACGTTAAGCTTCAAGGGGCGTCACATTAACACAATATAATGTGTAAATTGCGCTTTGAAAATCATTTCGTTTTGTGAATATTCACAAAAGTGTTTCGGTTCACGCCGTTTTACCTACTCTTGACATTATGCTGCAGGCTGCACATCAACAATAAACACAGTAACTGCTGCTAGTGACATTACCGCTACTTTTTACTTTAGCAGATAAATATTTTATATCGCCTAAGTATTCGGACGATCGTTTATAGAGTCTTTAGTAGGACCTGAAGATTCCATACCTATACCTAGGTACCTAGGTATCTTTTATTCGTATCTATTAGGTATTAAATGTGTTAGAAAGAAAAGAGAAATATTTAAGTCGGATCAATTGCCGTAGGTAATTATAGTCTCAGCCTACCCCAATGGGAGAGTTGTTGTTGATGTTATGGGTATGTAGGTACTAGGTACGTACTCGTATATACCTAAGTAATATTTTGTAATGTATTTGTTCTGCGTGTGAAGTGAAAGTAAAACTGGTGCAGATAGGTACTTATTGATTTACTTTTCATTATCGATGCTGAATCGCGGTTTGGCAACTCTCTGCGTTTGGTCGCAGATCTTTTTGTAATAGCTAATAGGTAGGTAGGTACCTATGTTTTAAAGTGTAGGTACAGTAAGAAATGTTTGGACACTGCATTTAGCTTCTAAAAAGCGACTGTCTTTCATACCAAATAAATGTAATACCTACTAAATCGATGATAAAAAGTCTCAAGAGAGTCAAGAGCCAATATTTTTTTGTGGATCTACCCTTGTCAGAGCTTCCTATAGATATGCTTCGTAGCAAAATTGGCTAACATCTTATTTTCTTAGAACGTTATAAATATCATACTATATCTTCAGATCTGAATGAAAAGAAGAATTTGACTTTTAATAACATAGGTTAAAGTAGAATTATAAACTACT
The DNA here is from genome assembly GCA_947095525.1 of Trisateles emortualis. Taxonomy (NCBI): domain Eukaryota; kingdom Metazoa; phylum Arthropoda; class Insecta; order Lepidoptera; family Erebidae; genus Trisateles; species Trisateles emortualis. The sequence goes on from OX352743.1 coordinate 18,908,746, forward strand.
AGGTTTTTAACGTTTACTACCTAGGTATAGGTAGCATTCTTAATACCTACCTATTATCATTTAAACCTACTACGTACGAGTAGGTAAGTATGGAAAAAGCTGTGAATCCGCAGGATGATTTTAGTTGTTGCAAAACGAAAGTCTTGGTGAAACTTACCTACATTTTTGAGCCGTTTGAAGACGAACGTATTATTAACTTGCAATCCAGCGTGGAAATGTGGCCAGTCTTTTGGGCACCTTTCCTCAGTACTGCGACCTCAATCAGATAGGTATTTTATTTAGGTATAGGTTTAATACCTTTAAATACAATATCTGATTGTTTGTAAGTAGGTTAAGTTAGGGTACTTTAATTTTAATAACTATTCATGCAAATATCTTATGTAATAAATGCAACAAACAAACAGCAGGGCAATTTATAAAAAAATCGTAATCGTAATAAATGGTCGAGTGATATGACCTCTCTGACATACCTACAATGCGCTCGAAAGAACGCATGATTCGGTCGTAGTTGACTTAATTAACATATTTTATATTAATAAATTTATTTACAGATACAAAAATCCATAGATAGAAATATATACCTAACAGACTTATATAGGTATGGAACAGAAAACAGAAGGGAACAAAACAGGTTTTTTCCGGAATAAAAAGTAGCCTAAATATTATTCCAGACTATCCGTTCAGTAGTTTTTGCGTGAAAGAGTGAAAGAGTAACATTCATACATTCTTACAAACTTTCGCGTTTATAATATGAGTAGGTAGTATTTATATCCTACGGAAGGGTTATTATACAGTAATCAATAAACTTAAAATGTCGAGGGACTAATTGCTTGTCAAATTCAGGATTTTTCTGTCAGTAGGCAGATAAATGCCAATCGTGAGGCACATTGTACCTACATTGATTGTAAATTATTGTGATAGGAGATTGTACATTTTCCTTTCTTTGTTTATTTATTAGTAGCATTATGTAAACTGAAGCTGTTTGTATCTTACTAGTACCTATCGTGTTTGAACTGCGTCTATTTGTATGCTACTATAATATTAATTCACAAAAGATTAATACTTACTATCTGGCGATTAAAAAGAGTGGAGATTAAAAAGAGTTTTTGCAAGCTCTTCTTGTGGTTCTACATCATCTTACATAGGTACATATACCTAGTGGTGTTGATGTGTTCCTAAGCGTGATAGTGACTGCCTTGGTGGTTCAGTGGACGCAGTATCCGCTTCCTGTGCACGAGGCTGTGTGTTCGATTCCCACACAGGACAAAACTTTGTGTGACCCATAAAGAGTTGTTGTGAGTCTGGATGTAATTTGTACGTTAATTGTATGTTTGTAAAGTCCCCGCGACACAGAGCTTGTTCTCTAGTGCGGAGTTGTCTTTTTTTAAAATAAAATTAAGTTCTTCAGTACTTATTTAAAGCAAATATTTCACTTATCCTCATCATTATAAAACTGCTGTTATAGTGATGAAAGTATCTTATATTTATGTTATCTATATTAATATTATACATGCGAAAGTAACTTTGTTTGTTTGTTAGTTTGTTTAACTACAAAACGCCTGATCGGATCTGAACGAAATTTGGCAAAAATATAGGTAGGTAGATAGTATATTGGGAAAGGACATCGGGTACTTTTTACCGCGATACCTAATAGACGTCCGCGACTGCAACAGCATCAGCTAGTTTACTTTAAATCGCTAAGAATTAAAATCAATAAATAGTGTAGGTAAACATTAAAATACCTATTTGTAGTTACAGTGTAATTTAAACTTTGAAAAGAACATACACTACCTTTATCCACCTACCTACTCCCATTTATGGAGGGAACATAGAAGTAACAATTACGTAACAAGTAGATAAGTACGAGTATATAACGTTAGTTTATAGTTTGCTATGTGTAGGTATATTTGTAAATTGCTGCTTCTCGCAGTCCGTAAGTTAAGACACTTGTGACGATACGATGTCCCGTCGGAACTTCACCTGAAAGATTACCGCCACGTGTTTGTTAGGTTAGTGCCGTATCGTAAGAATTTCTTACCACGTACGATTAGGCTGTGAAATGAGCTCCCTGCCGAAGTTATCCCAAGAGACAATAGCATGGGGTTTTTCAAGAAAGAAGTTATAAGGTTTTTAAATTGTCGGCAACGCGTGAGTGGCACCCGTGGTGTTGTAAACGTCCATAGGCTACGGTAACTGCTTACCATCAGGCCATATGCTTGTTTGCCACCTTGGTAGTTAAAAAAAAAGGTATATAATTTAACAATCACACCTTACAACGACGGGATAAGCGGACGTTGTTCCTGTCATCCCCACGTGTTGACACCTATGTTAAGTCCCACGTTAAAGGAGCCTTAGCCCAAACACCGGGCACAATTCCAGTCTCTTGGCTGATATTATATATAAACCTAAAACCACTTTGAAATCCAATCCCAAGATCGAACCCGTAACATGTAAGTTTTTATCTCTGGTTAAAATCAGAAAAATGACTAATTTACAATATTAGGTAGGTAGGTATATATTTGATGTTCGTCTTTAAAGTTGCCATGTGCAACAAGATTACATTTGAAATGGTCACTATCATTTTATTATGTAATCTTGTACAAAGAATACACCTAATAGTAGTGCAAATAATGAAATATTCTAAAGGTATATATACCTACATACTTTCTGCTCTGCTTCTATCTCTACAAATGCGAATGATCATATAAACACCTACGTGCAATATTACCTATTGCAGACTTAATTAGCGACTTTACTATGTATTGTAGCTACAAGTGGACAGGCATCTAGGTCCACTTTTTATACTACCAAGAGACAATAAAGCAGTTAGCAGTTACCGAAGCCTACGGACGCTTGCAACACCAGAGGCATCTATCATTTAAAAAACCTTATAACTCCTTTCTTGAAGAACACCTCGCGAGAATTCATTCCACGACCTAATCGTATGTGATAGGATCTCTGCAACTATACGGTACGGTGCTAGACCACTTTTAGTTATGTAGGTATGCCATATAGGTACTTAACTGGCTTTAGTGAATAGGTACACACTATGAAAATAGACTGAACTTTACTTTAATATCTCTTGTATTCTAAACCAGTCGATGTAGACAATTGTGACAAAAAACATAATGTAGGTACGTAGTTTAAAGGATAATTTTATATAACTCATTTCATTTTGTAATTTAGTTATTATCATCATTACATACCTAAATCAAAATTGTCTTACCACAGATAACAATTCTGAATGCTCTGTCATTGTACAGTGCACAACGTTTATCTACTTAGTTATATAAAAAGTTATTGTTTGTTATATGTTTTTAAAATGTTGTTTAGTTACATAATAAGTTTATTTGTTACGTACATAAGGTGTTATAAATGTTTTTATTTTCAATTACAAGTATAACATCTGCCCGACAATGCTATGGTCTTAGCCTGCTACCTACTAGCGCTACTTCGTCATACGTTTTTGCCTTCAATATAACAAAGAAACTACTTAAGTACCAACATTCAAGAAACAAATTAAATGCTTGATTTCAAATACTTACATATCAATCCTTTCCATACGACATTGTCCACTCATGTTAGATCCACATTCTTGTGACTTGGTATCGGGCGTTGCTGCGTTCCACGTTGCGTCGCCATTGAGCAATGTCAAATCAATATAAATCATAAAATGTTCTACTGCACAGTACCTATATGGTCTAGTCAATAAGAGCGTCTGTTATTGTCCAGTAGTTGTTCCAAGTCTGGGTATATTTAGAGTCCGTTACCTAATTGTGTATTTGTGAAGTATCACAGGCTTGCTTCCAAGAAAGACAGTAGATTTAGTTGTCCAAGGGACGCACGAGTGTTAAAGCTGTATTAGTTGGTTACTCCGCTGTTAATCCTGGTTCACGGGAGTCACAGCGGTGGGCATGTGGGTGGGATTGTCCCGAAAGGCTTGCTTCCCAATGCCGAAGTTTTATTAAAAAGAAAATTAGTGGCGGTTGCAATAACATTATAAAAAAATTGGATGGCTACAATTACCTGCTAACTACGAGTATAATCACTTAAATATAATCACTCGCTAACTTCTTTCAACAAATTTAATTACTTAGGTACCTACATGTTATGTAAGTAAGATTGTTACTTATACCTACTAGCCACCGCTGCATAGAAAAAAAAAGAACTAGAAGAACGCTTTGCAATTAAATAGAGGTTATTAATAAAGAGGTCAAATCGAAGGAGCCCCTAAACTAATAGGCATATATGTAAAGGTTGATGAGAATAAATAAGAACAGAAGTACCTATGTCAGGACCATAGCACGTGGATTTGTCTACCCTGACGTGACAATGGCTACATAGCTCTTATAGTAGGTAACATGCATACTCCAGTTAATTTTCACAAAATGACATTGGAAAAATACCTAACAGTAGGCAGAAGAATTGCATCAGCCCTACGTTTGACCAGTTGTATATTAGGGGCAAACCTATTGCCATGTCCTGGGTACAAATCCTGACTCCGACCTGTATTATTAGGAACTATTTCTCGACATAAAATTATTTTACCTAACCAGGGGATCGAGCGACGTTAGAACTTGGAGGTCATATGCAATAACTCTGCAACATCGACACAGCCTAATATAGTTTATCATTTCATATACTTAGCTATAATACCTTCATCATCTCAACCCATAAACGTCCCATTACTGGGCACGGGTCTCCTCCATACAATTGGAATTGGAGGGATATTTGCCTACTATATATATAATACCTTATTTATATTAGGTAAGGTATTATATAATACCTTACCTAATATAAATTTTAATTCTTCTATAATGATATAAGTTTGCACGCCATATTGGCAGATTGTAATGAACACAATTGTATCTTCCATAACATCTATATTTTATTCCCTACAATTCTTGCAAATAAATGATTTCTGATTCTGATTCTTAGTTGTTAACATTTTATACAGTTTAGTATCTAATATAAAAATAATAATAATAAGTTTATGTATTATTCGCGAAAGTGGCTTGTACCTACGATATATTATCGATAATATGTTTTCATATATCATACCTGCTACTTCCTATGAAGTTATCTGTTAAAATCACACACTGTTATACCACGGAAGATTTATTTATTTATTAGGTCTACCAACAATTATTTACACTAATACATGCTTTTAAACATAAAACTATTAAAAGTAACAAGTGTAACAATTAATTATAGGTTAACACCACATATTCAAATTAGAGTACAATTACAATTTACAAGAAAAAATAAACAAAATATATAAGCACATTATCTATAAATAACAATGAGACATAAAATTAGTATCATTTAAATAATTCAGTATTAATACTAAAATGTAATTAAGGAGACGTACCTACGCTATTTTTTGATTACCTACCTAAGTTAATAAATTATTGTTTTTTTATTATTTTTTAAATACGCACTCCCATCCAAAGGTTGTCTGGAAGAGATCGCTTTTAGCGATAAGACCGCCCATTGTACGTCATTTTTATTTTAAGGTTTTTAATTGTCTTTTGTTTATTTTATTTTGTGTACAATAAAGAATATTCTATTCTATTCTATTCCTGCAGTAGAGAACAAGCTCTGATTAATTTTAATTAAGTAAGTTAATTGATTGATGAAGATGGTTTAACTTTAGTATAGAGAATCGCAGTCGAAAGTCGAGCCATCTGTCGCATTCATTACTTGGCTTAAAAATAATTTACCATATTAGTAGGTAAATACTTTATTTATTTTAAGAATCAAACGTTAGCAAATGTGGCAACCACATTGTCTGTAAAATTTTACATTTAAAAACGCTGTAATTGAGAATGCTATGAAAATGAATTGAACGCTGCAATAATGTCCATGCTTAGTCATCATCATTAACCCATAAACGTCCCATTGCTGGGCAGAGGTATCCGCTACAGTACATAGTACACTTGGATATTAGCCTACTATACCACACTGGCTGGACGGGTTGGTAAAGGGTTTTTTACGAGTTTTCCTTCTCTTGCTGTAGATATTGTTTGCCTGACTTACCTAACTTCCCTTAGTAGACTCTTACGGAATAGAACGGGATGGTAACATTTGTATTCTTAATCCGTCATACGGAAACATGCTTAGACGTTATCTGTTTAGTTAAAGCAACTTGTGCCATCTTTTAGTCTTCCAAAATCAATAATATCCTTTATACGTTTATACGCACGCATCTTCATCTTGCGTGTACGATATATTTGGCAGCTGCCATATACTCCATAATACAAGTGCATTCCTTGATGTGCCTTTTCACGATTTTAAGCGTAACCTTCTTCATACACCACGCATGTCTAGGTGTGAAAACTACAGCGAAGGAAGCGGCAGAAACCTAACCCTGGACACTGATGACGCTACAGGTAGCCATCCTCACCTGCAAGCGTCCTACGTGCTGCTCGACTCGTTCTACGTGTATTGGAAGCTTTGCGAGAAATCTGCTTTACAATTAAGAGCCTTAATTGAATTTACTATTCAATTCTTCTTTGTAAAAAAATGGTATTTTCGGAAAAGAATGCAGGTACCAAAGCTCATTTTCCAAAAGTACCATTTTGGCGGTTGAATAGTTTTACTTTACCACTAAATACCTATATCATAATTACACCTGAGTGATTGAGCGCCTTTGAGCTGCTTTCTTTTTAACAGACTTTAAATAATTTTAACAAAAAAAAACCGACTTCAGTACGGCAAGTTGTAAAATTTTCAGATATTTGTTTGTTACAATCGAATAAAATCGACTGAGCGTCGGGCTGAACACAGGTCAAGTAGGTATTAAAAGCAATATTTAATCTGTGCAATCCGCGCTCAATTCATTCACGTCATTATTTCTTATTAATAGTTGCTTAGCAACAATAACCGAAACTTATCTAATCGCCATCAGTAAAATACTTATTATTGAAAAGTTCAGATGGCCACCTGTGGTCTTCTTCATCAGTTTTACTTCACCAAATTACACTTTCTGAATGCAAATGATTGATTAGTTGTTAAAAATATTGAAATTGCTATATGTGTGCCTATAACTTTTGAGGAGTTCCCTCAATTCCTCATGGATCCCATCATCGGAACTTTCTTTTGATGATAATAGGACGAAACTGGAAGTATGTCCAGTCAGACAAAAAAAGAATTTTTCAAATCGGTCCATAAATGACGGAGTTATGCGGTAACAAACATTAAAAAAAAAATACACACGAATTGATAACCTCCTCTTTTTGAAGTCGGTTAAAAAGGAGGAGGTTCTCAATTTGTCTATATTTATTGTACCTATATAAATATAGGAGGTATCTTCACCATTTGTGAACAGATTTGAAAACATATTTTTGTGTTGGGTTACGTTTAGCTTCAAGATAATCCCATATTCATATTTGATTGGTAGGTACCTATTGGATCTTGGTTACCTTAAAATCCTTAAATATACCAGGGAACTCCTCACAATCAAATATAAATGGTGATTCACCGGCTTTGATCTGTAATTTAGTTACTATTCCCCTTTTTTTTAAGGCGGTTAAAATCACCTCCTTGCTGGAAATACCTACACTTAAATAAACTTAATCAACAAAACCTTATCTTGGTATTAAATTAGCTCCAAATCGTTAGAGCCGGTTCCGAAATAGATACCTACCTACCATACGAAATATATATTTAAATAAAAATGGCTCGTTTAAAGATATAAGAAAGATTGATAATATAATATGCGCTTGGGCGACATACGTCATCTAGACTGTATTAGGTTAAAGTATTAGCTGTCAAGCTACAGAACTGCAAAAATATTAGTTAAATCTACATCGAGCGATGATCTTCGCAAAGTGGCTAGAAGTAGCTGGATGCGGGAAGCCGAGGATCGTGCTAGGTGGCGTGCACTTGGAGAGGCCTATGTCCAGCAGTAGACTGCGATAGGCTAATGGTGATGGTGATGTACCTAAAGAGTAACCTAAAGGATAAAATAAAATGTACTCGTACTTATTTATGATTTATTTGAGAAACATCAGAGGCTAAATAAAAATACAAATGAATGACAAAAGAGTCACTTTCCTAACTGATAAGAAAAGGAGATACATCTGCATTGGAACATAGCTATCAATCGCGAAATAAGTTCAATAAGCGGGTAGGACACGAGCGCGGCACGGCGTCGGCGCGGCGGCGGTGCGACATCGCGTAATGCTCATTATCGCGTCACTAACGAGCGACCGCGCGACACCCGATACCCGCAATCACCACGTACAGGGTGCTCCTCATCGAATATATACCTACAACTACCTACCTAGGTACTAAGTTATTGGCATCAACGCAACGGCTGGTGAGCCGTGACAAATGTATCTCCAGTAGGAGAGAGATTTATATAGTGTTTCCATAACACCTAATTGGGAATAAAAATAAAAACCTACCAAAAGTATTTTACTTACGTGTTAATAGAAAATTTACAAGTATGGTCAAAATCTTATTATCTTATCACCACCTTGTAAGAATGGAAATTGAAAGTGAGTTTATTGTTAGTTCTTGTATGATACACCATCCGTCACGCACGTTCAGCCAGTAAAAGATCATGATCACACTGTTGGTCAGCGTGATGGACTAGGTAGGTATCTGTACAAGATAAAACGTATTCGCAAGTTAAATACTAGCAGACCTATAGGTACAATAAAATACATAAGGAGATATATAAATGAAGGGCTACTAACTAAACCTATACTTGATTATCTTATTGGGAGTGTCTATTCATACGATTAGCGATTTTTTTATTAAAATTAATCCAACAATCGTATTAATTATTTTTTATTCTTACGATCTTTGTATTATTTATTATTAAGTATTTTACTTTTATATATATTTTTTTTAATAGAAATTTGGCACAGAGATAGATTATGGTCTGGAATAACTCATAGGCAGGAATATAGGCTTTATACAGCGATAACCGACATCCACGCGGGTGGAGCCGCGGGCAACAGCTAGTTATATTTTTAACCCGGTTTCCTGAACTTGTTGAGAAATCTTGAGCGTGCACCTCTGCCAATTCGTCAAAGATCATGCTAGAGAACTATATATGTAGGTACATGATAAGCATCAAAAGAATGTGTACGTCGATGAGCCCACTCTTCACTCGATAAATAATTAAATTATTATTACACAAAAACTGATTATCTATAGAGTGATTTATCAGTAAATTGACTAGGCTTTAACTTCAAACATCGGATACTCAATTGTAACTTCACAGTGGAGATAATAGGTAGGTAGGTATGCAGGGTGAGCTGTAATGAAACAGCCTATATCATGAATTCGGTATGAAATTATCGGCAATACATTAGATATAAAATAATTTGGGTGTCAGGCGTCAGGCGCGGTCGAACGTCACGATCTCACGCACCGAGCCCGCGGCACCACCTCCCCCTACGAGCCCCCGGCGGCACGGCGCGGCCCTGGCGCTGGCGGGGTGCGGTGCGCCCTCAGGGCTGACACACTAATGAGACACACGATTATATTAATCACCCCATTCGAATGTTTGTAACGATATCGCAAAGTTGTGACTTGTGACAAGTTGTTGATGAGGTAACAGTACCAATCAGTTCTGCGGTTCGCTCCTACTTGACATATTTCACACACGTTTAAGAGATTCTATTGAAGCTCATTTAGCGTCTTGATATTTGTGTATGACTCTGAGGGTGTATGGTATTGTCCTGTATACCAATATGAGTCATCGTTATAAAATCTGGCGACGTGGGTTATTGTACTGGTGCATCAGAGATCTCGCTGCTCCTGACTTGTCCTGCCAGTCATTGACTTAGTATAAGACCGAGTAGAGATTATGATTCAGTAAAAGTAGAGTAGAACGCACGGCAGTCAGGTAGACCTATAACCTGAAGAGGATACATGTGATAACTGATGTAAGGATGGAAGGCTAAAGATTGAGCATTGTGGGACAATTTAGAAGAGGACTATGTCAAAAGGCGATAAACCATTTATATCCATTGTTCTGGGACGCAACCCTAGTTGCCTGGAGTAGGTAGCTACAAACGAATTAGTTTTTACATCTAACCCCGACCGCCGCGGGGCACGGAGTTTGCGGGGGTTGTCGATCGGTGTCAACTTATAACGAGTTTGGACAACTCGCTAATGAGTGCGAGAATCTCCTCCCCCCCTCTACCTACCCCCTTCAGCGCTAACGCCGCTGCCACGCGCCGCAACAGAGCGCTAATTGCTTGACAAAATCTCATTTCAATATCATGATAATGAACAATGGAGTTAATTTGTCAGATCCTTAAACGATCGTATGATTACTTATTCGGCCTTGTTGGTGATAGTACCTACTAAATGCTTCTTTGAAACCCAATGTCATCAGTAGGATCGACTAGTAACGCGTCAGTCTAATAGTCCCACACAGGTGCCGAGTGATAACTGTTAGAAGTGAACAAACGTGTCACCCATCGGATGTCAAATATTACTGAATATGTACCTACGTCACAAACAACTTAGATCATACTCATAACTTGCTTCTTTACTTTAATTCTTATCCATATACTTCACAATTCTATCTACTGAGCTTTTAGACAAGTGGCATAGGCGATAATCGAATCGAAAAGTCAAAAAATAAAATGTATGGTATTCGACGTAAGTCTACGATATAATGTCGTAAACATACGTCAAATCCCATCCATTTGCTTTTTTGACTTTTCGATTCGACTATCACTTAAGCCACTTGTCTAGAGGCTCTGAGCTGTTAGGTACGTAGGGATATAAATTTTGCAGTATAGTTCTTGTAGTTAGAAACAGATCACCGATAGTTACTGTACTTTAATCTTAATCAGTATAGATACTCGTACGTTTGTTCTGTTGCGACCTATACCACTCATTTTCATGTTCCTACCCTATATAAAGTTGCCTGTAAGCTTTTAGCGATAAGGCCGCCCATTGTGCTTTACCATTTAAGCAAAACTATGTAAGCAATATGTATTTTTGGTGTACAATAAAGAGTTATCTATCTATATGCTGTGGCAATCCTAGGGTGAGCCCTATGTCCAGCAGTGGACGTCGACCTACTTAATATGAACACGTGACATTATTTAAAAAAAACGAACATACAAAGTTACTATACGAGCATTTAAGAGATGATAATAATAATAAACCCGCAGAGCAGCTTGTGGCGGGCTGAATGTGAGTGGCGACACTGCGGTCTCGAATGCCCCAGAGAGTCGGACAGGGCCTCGTCTCTGGCTTGCCTTTACTGGCTGTCCGGAGTGGACTGACAAGAGCGCCCGCAGGACTCTCAGCTCTGGCTTGCCTTAATTGGCTGATCAGAGAGGGGTCGCCAGAGCTATATGCTCGGGGGTAGAAGTGTCATTTTCAAGGGCATAACTACGGGGAAACCCGCTCTCGGTTCTCAGAACCCCGATGGTGAAATCGGCGTCGCACCGCTCGATACCCCTAGTCGCACACTATGGTGTTGCAATGATGCCTGTGGGCTGTTGCCCATGTCGGTTGTTTTAAGGGGCCCATCTAGTGTATAGGCGAGTCACCGTCTGCCTAATTTACGTTTCCACATTTAAAGTCAGTGAAACAATGGCAGGCGCCGTTCTATTCTATAGATTTTTAAAACCAATCCATGAAACACTCAACCCCATAGCCCAGCAATATTAGATACCAAAATAGTGTTACAAAAGCTCTACACCTACTCTAGTCGTATCATGGTTGTACTGCTATAGTGCAGCTATGGTATGGCCATAGTAAGTGTCTCATCCCATTTTAGATTAAAATTCTCTAAGGGCCTCTGCGTTTTGGACCTATGTCTCCGCGTAAGCCTTCCAAAGGCCCGGGTATTCTTCTTGATAATGGAAAAATACCCGTGACAAAGAGAAACATAATAATAACCTTTATTTTTGTATATTAACAAAAATAAAGGTTATTTTTATTATAACGACAGCCTGGATATACTTTTATCAATGAATATAATGACAAAACATTCGCACGCAATAGAACAATGGAAAATAACGTATTGTAAGAACATAACATAACTTAGCTTTAACTATGTTACGTTCTCTGTTACTAGGTACCTAGGCAGAGGCAAAGGTGTAATTATATCATTCACTTGCACCAACTACAAGTTACATACTCGTACTTTGTGAAACGTGAAAGTGAAACGTTATAAGTACTATTAGAATAGAGAAGAATTTGTTGATTTTAATTTACAGAGAGAAAAGATTTGATTTTAAGACACGTAGGGCACCATGCAAGCAAGCAATCCTAATTGGTGAAAAACCAAACTGCACACAATGGTGTAGTTGTGTTTCTGTGTGTGAGTACAGGTCTCTAGGGCTCATTTAGTGAAGCGTTTTGAAAGAAATGTTTTCCTATCCTAAGTATACTAAATCTTAAAGTCCTAGTGTAAATATTGGTCGGCAACACGCAAGTGATACTTCTGGTATTGCAAGCGTCCATAGGCTGCGGTAACTGCTTAACATCAGGCGAGCCATATGTTTGCCACCTAAGTAGAATAAAAGTTATATAGCAATAAAGAAGTCGTTATCTGAGTTTCTAGCCGATTCTTCTCGAGGCCCTTCTCGAGGAAATACATATGCTGGCATTTGTTTTTATGACGTTCACAAGTATCATGTATTTGATCTTAATGAATAAACGAGTTTGACTTTGACTTCGACTTTGCAGCCTCGATGGGAACGGCTGACCCATGAGAGAGTAGACAAAAAACTCAGGCCACTCTTTTTAACCTTACCTATATACATATGTGTATTAGGTATATACAATATGTTTGCATTAAAATTGACGCAACCGAATCATCATACATATTGTAACAAAGACAGATACAAAACTAAATTATTGTTACTGCCATGCTCTTATTTGGTCGTAGCGTGATGTAAAGGCTATCGAATGTGATTTCTTTTAAACTCTACGGTTGAGTTTAAAACGGTTAAGTTAGTTTAGACGTTACGGTTGAGTTAGTTTAGTAATTGCAGGGTTTAGCTCGTAATTCATTAGGCGACAAATTTAAGTCAGGAGGAATGTTTTCCTTACTCAAATTAGTCATGACACATATGGTGCGTTTGACCATGATCTTGTGTAATATCGAAACAATGAAGTAACTTGTGTATAGTGGAGCACGCTTGCCTGCAAAATATCCACTCCACTGATTTGCTTACTTATTTACTTACATACTTAAGTTTGTAGAAAAGACAATTACAGGCATACTTGATGCACATTAAATATTGGGGAGAATTAGGGTTGTTGTAACATATACCTTATATATTTTTGGGTGATTATATTTTTTTTTTGCTGGTGGTGGAAGACACGCCAGTGACCCACCTGGTGGTGCGTGGTAACCATTACTCATGGACTTCAAAAATGACAGAGTCAGTCAAGCCGCGCACTACCGTGAAGTTAGAGTCTCTATAATCTTGTTTGAAGAAGTCCATGTCGTAGCGCTTTGGAAATACCACAGTAGGTAGTTCATTCAACGAACTTTGTTAATTATAACTACTTAAAGTGTATTTTTGTATGGTGTGTTGGTTCTATCCCTTTGTATTAGGAAGTAGGTACCTACCTACAAAATGTAACTCATACTGCTGTAGGAACAAAAATGCTGACACTTTGTTTATTTTGACGTTCATAAGTTTGATTTGATGCATTTGATCTAAAGAGAGTGAATTTGAGATTTCAGTCAAACTCATTCATTTATTAAAATCATAATAATACCTATTACCTTTGCATGATACTCATGAATGTCATTGACAGCAATAGAAGTCAGTAAAGTTTCCTACAACTAACATGAGCCACGAGAAAACCAAAAAAATACCTGGCTATGGCTATTTTTTTGTTTTCATTGATAAAGTACAACACTTCTTATAAGCTACAATTTATTGTAATAGAACAAACGTAACAATAGAAATATAAAACTAAAATTTAAGTAGTTGTAACACTTAAGGTGTGAGTTCGATCCCAACTGGCAGTAACAATAAGAATTTCATTTGGCGGAATATAAACGTCCTTATCAAATGATTAATCATTTGTTAACGGTTAATATCCCATCGCTAGGAAAGCCACATGACTTAAAACAAATTTTAAAAGCATGTCTGATCCACCAACCAGCATTGAACCAGCGAATGTGGATTAACACCTAAACCCTCTGCTCTCTTAATTAAAAAGAGTGGAGAAGCTCGTTGCCTTCATACATTATTACTGATGTAAAAATTCAAATTAACAACGAAAAAGTACTACAATGCCAAAAATAGGTAACTGAATTACAGATTGAAGTCGGTGTCGGTGAAGGTAGAGTAAGCTGTAGACTGTGTAGGTATTTAATACTTTTTTGTGTGTGGAAATTTAAATGGTGTAATACTGATAATATACATACAAAATTATATATATCTTATATATAAAATTCTCGTGTCATAGTGTTCAACTTTGAACTCCTCCGAAACGGCTCGACCGATTGTCGTGAAATTTTGTATGCATATTGGGTAGGTCTGAGAATCGGACAACATCTATTTTTCACCCCCCTAAATTTTTTGGGTGGTCCACCCCTAATTTTTTATTTAATTTTTTAGATTTTTTTTGTGTTTTTTTTGTGATTCAGTATTAAAAAATACATACAACCCTTAATTTTTATCCCTGTACAATCAACCCCTATTTTTAATAGCGATATTACTATTTTAGTAGCAAAACAACGTTTGCTGGGTCAGCTAGTAACAATATATAATTTTGTATGTAATAATTTATATAAAAAAAAAAATTAACTACATACCTACCTAATTATGTTATCTGACTTTCTGTACGTGTTGGGAATCTGTGAGTGCAGAGAGTAATTGAACTGTAATAAATAGATAAATAAACTCTGTTCTCTTCAAGTTTAGTCCAGAACATTCTTGATCATAGTTAGGCTCATTCTTTGTCAAATCAAATCAAATTTTCTTTGTTATAAATCTACCATTATCACAATCATTATACATTTTCTACTTTATTTAGAGAAGTCCTCTGTGCCTCTCAGAAGTCCAAAGTCTAATACCAATGATATATGTTAACTGAATCCAATGCTAAATGTAAAAGGTATGTTGAAATTCCACAAAATGATATCACTATGTTGACTACTACTAGTTGGGATCGAACTTACACTTCCTGTGTAACAAGTCGGTTAATTTCCCATTCGGTTACCAATACATTTAAATCCTAAAGCACAATAACAAGACGGTGAGTTTCCTTAGCTCCAGTAGATATGTCTGTCAATATGTCACATCAAACGTCACAAATCAATTCCCGCATAGAGTGTAAGCACACTCGTCAGTATTGAAGGGCTCGTCACTTCGCACCAGTGGCTTTTACTTAACCCCCCACTTACATCGCCTTGTAATCCTTCTGCTGACGGTACAGCGCTGAGTTGACAAAATGGCGCTGTATTTACCGCCCCTCGTTCACCCTCTATGTAAACATTCAGAATAAAAATCCGCCATTACTATTTGCATTCATATCTAAAGAAAACATACATGCTAAATATTGCGACAGAAAAATATGTTTAGCAAGACGCAAACAAAACTCAACCATGCGCTTTTAGCTTAAGATTGATATTCTATTGACAGCTTGGCGCTGTTCATAAAATTGAATGCAAAAAGTATTTGAATGCGCGTCACTTGTCCCGCTCTAGCGTGTGTAGGTTGTATTGTTGTCTCGTTCTCGCGGTAAGTAAAAGGTGGGATGATTGAGACGGTAACTGCCAACTGCCACTGGTCCCATTATACACCTCGAGGATAGTAAACACGCGCCGAGATGACCGCTCGCACTGTCGATACATTGTGTCTGTCGACGGAAAATATCGATAAACGGGATTTTTGTATACAATTATATAATTATTTATCTAACATATAGGTAGGTATACCTTAATGAGGTGAGAATAACCGAATAGAAAAATGCAATATTCGAGTAAATCAAAAACAAATTTGTACAAAAATTGGTTGCTTATGAATCTAGTTTCGAAACAGACTAGTTTCGAATATTACAAGCCACAACATTATTTAACGTTCGTGATGTGGTAAAATATATTTCAAAACTATTAGTAGAATGTTAAAGAAAAATACAATTCATATTAAATTCTTTACAAAATGCAAGAAAAATAAGAGAAAATTATGTTCTGCCCCTTCTATACTTTTTATTTGCTTGTCGATAAAGAGTCACTTTATCGACAAGCAAATAAAAAGTGATTTTGAGTTTATTTCCATTTTTTTACGAGTATAGTTATAATCATGGTAAACTTACTTACATAATATTTTCACTTTTATTTATTGTAAGTAGGTAGTTACTTATAAATAAATTGTTGCCATATTACGTCGTCAATATCGACACCGTGTCCCATCACTATAACCGCGAGCGGCCGCTTACCCAACCGTAACTAATAGTCGTGAATAAATCGTGTCTGCGGTACAAAAGACACGTTTTTTTTCCCGCGCACCGCGCACCAATCACAGCTCAGCTTACAATTCGGTCCACCAATCAGAGTACAGAAAATCCTGACATTACGCGCGGTTCACTTCATCTCCCATGTTTGGGCCTCAGGCTTTAGGTCGCGGTTTCTTTTGCCTGCCACCCCGTCCAGGTGCGGGGCTGCACTGCAAAATAGCTCTTGGTACAGAGCCATAGAGACGTGGTTAGAGTCGCTGTACGCATGTAACGATGAAGCACAAGGGTGGTGTAATTGTGATTGCTATTGCAAATGGCGGCGGCACACGCACGGTTAATCAAATCATCAAATTGCGAGGAAGTGATTTTTATTAGATCTAACAGCTGCGCTTGTTACCCACTACTAGGTACTAATGTATTGTTCACTCAGAGTTGTGACTACTTACAGAGACACAAACTAATATCTACTACTACCTAATGCTGAAAGTAGACGTCAGTTCAAAAACAAAATTTTTATCGAACTCTTTCAATTCACATGTAATGCTCTTCCATTGTCAGCAAACTAGCCGTAAGTAAACAGTTAACATCGCCAAATTGGCTTGCCTTTTGGCTTGCCTGTTACTTATGACCTTCATAAAGTGTTGATGGGCGCTACTGTTAAAGCAAAACTCGTAGCTAGGTACTGGGCCGACACAATTTAGATTGCCATCGACACGCTAAGAACAAGAAGTTACATTGTAACCTTAAATTATTGATTAAATTGATTGTTTAGTTTGAATAACTTAATGACGTACTGACATAGGTACTATGTATTTCTAATCTATACTATTATAATATAATATTTAAAGTGGAAAGATTTGTATTTTTGTTTGTTTGATTGTAATGGATAAACTCAAAAACGACTAGATCGATTTTAAAAATTCTTTCACCTTTAGAAAGCTACATTATCTGCGAGTAACATAGGTTATATTTTATTTTAGTAAAAATAGAGGTCCGTAAGATATTTGGGTTTTTCGGACCCAAGGTGTAAAAAATCACCCAAAAAAATTCCTTATTTGGCGTACGCCGCCTAAATACAATAAAAGATAGAACCATAAAATGTTCTAATTAATTAAAGACTAAAAATATCTACAAAAAAGTCCTGCGATACACTATACCTATCTATTTCGAGTTAAGCACAACAACCATTTAAAATTCATGATGAATGAATTTTTTAGGACTTTATTTAAACGCATTTATTTTACACATGTCATTATTCCTTATCAAAATAAACTTTTTTTTACATTTTGTCACAAAGTAGGTACTGTTTATGTAGATAATATTTAGTCTTTAACTCATTAAAATTGGACGTTTGGTTTGAAAGTTATGGCGAAATCAATATAATACTATCGCGTATGAAGTAGGATAAAAAAATCAATTCTACTATTAAACGACCCAACATCAAACCTAAGACCTCACTCGCACGGCCGTCGTACTCACTAGTACAGTGCCACCGAGACAATCAGTTATAAAATGTGTATTCTTAAATACATAATAAAACGACGTAGTTATTTGATAAATAAAACCAAAACTACGTCAACATGGTACACTTGCATCTATTGTTAAATACTAATAACAAACAACATTCATAGTAAATCTAAACCTTAGTTTATTATACGATACTCAACAACACAATACTCGCTGTATCTTTGTGTCGCATGTTTTTGTCCGTACGTATTATCATCTGTAACAAGATTACGTTCATTCGACACCGAAACAACATCATTTGAGCCTCGTCTCACAAAACATTCTCAACTAAACTGTCACCCGACAATCTATGTATGAACTCCAACGTTTTTGCAGCGCAGGCACAGTGTCCATCATCAGTGTCACCAACACAATAGACATCTCGAGTTAACATTGTATTATGACGTACACTTTAAAATTGTCACAACTTGTCATAAGTTTAGTCTTTGTAACAAATATAATGATGTTAACATCAATTCGGACAACGGTCGACACGAATGAGTCGGCAAAAATAAAACCAATAATACAATAAAGAGGAATTTATAGAAATGCGCGATAATCTGCGACAATAGAAGTGTACCTGCTCCGGTGTGCGGCCGCAGCTGCCGACAGGAGCGGAGCGACGAGCGCGGAGCGGCGGTATTGAGAGATGCACGTCTTTAATTGTATTATTGATGGTACACTCGACGATTGTGGCGGCCATTGTGTGCCGCTCTGTTGTGACAGCTCAGTAATTGACAGGTGTCGGACGATTGATGGCCCGCCAACAAATACGCACTACTTTTGTATTAGAATTTCATTCAACGAATATGTTTGTGCTTTCTCACGGTACTTCATTAACGTGTTCATAAATTTTAATTATATTGATTAACTAAGATTCGTAACTATTGTGGTCTTAGTAAATCTGTACGCGTCTCTGTTTTCTTTTTTTTATGGAACGACAAAAGGAATGTAATATAAAATAGACTCCCAATACCTTTCATACAAGTTGCTGTAATGTGACAACATAGCAAAGGTGTTATAGTCAACACACAATCTGTAATAATTATATTTTCTTAGTTAACTGTACGTATAACAGTGCGTTAAATTGTATATGTGTTCCTTGCTAATAAATATTTATTATTATATTAGTGTTACATAAATTTCATTAATGTTGTTTAATTGATCGCTTATTGTACTTACAAAAAATGTGTGGTGGGAGGTGTAAATAATTAATTAAATTAGTGGCACGTGACCGTACAATGCTGAGCTAGCCGACTGAATCATTGGCGGCGCGTATGTTGGGGTTTTTGTAGAAAAATGGCTAGTATCAACAAATAATTAAGATAAGGTCTCGGTCAGAAAGTGTGTATGTGTGTGTGTGCGCGCGTGTGCGTATAGTACCTACGTAGGTAACCCGACACCGGAACACGACACGTTTTGTTGTGATCCATCGATCAAGTATCAATAGATCGAACTTTCTTATTGAGTCGTTGTGTTTGCTAAACCGTTCTCATTGTTTTAATATCCGGCTTTTTGCTGGAGATCATTTGAGAAAGTACCTATTGATATAAACAAACAACATCCTACTTTTCACCCTGTCCCAATAAACAAGAGGGACATCAATAAAGGTGTAATTAATACTTAAGCAAAAGTAAAATATATTCAAACGGTGTATGCTACACCGGCATCGTAGAGAACGACTGCGTAGCATGTTCGTAGTGGACGCGTAGCAACCTCGTAGCTTGCGGTAGCATGATGCTTCAGGTTGAATACTGAAGCATTTTACTGGCATTGATTATTTGAGACTGATGATATTAACTGGTACAGTACTGACACCGCGTCATAAAATTTAACTCGCCATTTAACACTGTGCGACGTGTTGTGGGTTCGATCCTCACACGAGACAAAAACTTGTGTTATCCAAAAATTGTTTTCCCGAAACTGGGTGTACTTTGTGTCTGTTAATTGTATATTTGTAAAGTCCTCCGCGACACGGGGCTTGTTCTAGGTATAGGACGGGCGTTGTCTTTCATAAAAAGTATGTTTCATTGAGAAACACGTGCGTTACTTATGGTAACAATAAATAATAATAACTTGACATAATAATATTGCATATTATGTATATTAACAATACAACTCGCAAATCCATATTATTATTAGGTAAGTTTCATTCAAATCGCGGCCATTGAACATGTAGGTACATTGAACAACCCGCTCAACATTAATTATATTGAACACAATACGAAATCTTATATAGAGTAAGCAAATGTGCCTACACCACCGTTGTACTCTCATATTTTATAATAATAATGTTATTACTATAAAGTATAACAATGCGAGTTGTACGTGAGCAGAGCGTGAACGTGACAGGCCCCATGTTATTAAAATGCTTATCACGCGCACTATTGTGCCGCCATTATGTAAATAACTAAATATAATAATATGTTTCTCTATTGTGTTCTGTACAAAACACGTCACCACACACCCTCGTGGTCCCAGCACACCCCCGCGCGCGCGCCCCACCCCCGCGGGGCCCCATCTAACGACATGTCAAGATCGACGATAATGTGCATAACAAATAAATAAAAAGCTATTTTCAACACTTAGCTTATATTATCTATGGTTTACATCAAACAGTTGCCACCACAGTTGAGGTATTTAATTGTTGTTTGGCGGTTGAATTATCACTTATGTTTGGTGGTGTAATTTTGTCGTTAAATTATGGGAACTTGATAACATCTTCTGTAGAACAAACTTAATTGTGAACTCAATGATGCATGAAGTATAGGAAAATGTCAAATTAGGTGAAAATAATACAAAAATGGATTCAATTTTCGAGTCATAATATAATCAAGACGTTCTTTTTTAATTATTATTATGTGTAACGCTTTCTATAAGTGAAAAATAATTCAAAATTGTATCAATAGTTCCAGAGATTACCCTCTACATAAGAACTTATCTAGAGTATTACATAAAAACTTTCTCTTTATAAATCCATTTTTTATATCTGAAGGGATTTGGCATTCGCAGATGTTTCATTACGTATTGTGACAGCATTTATGTAATACCTACTACTATGTAACTAGTTAGCGCCTAACAACAATGATACAAAGCAAAGTCATCACGTATATCATTCTTTTAAAATACCATAAACTACTTCATTATATAATAATACGTCTATACTCCGGCTTTGACAGAAACATATCCTACAATAATTATGATAATTTTAACGATAATTTTATGAAATGTGTTCCCTATAATAATACGAAGTAAACAAACGCACACGTCGTCGTTTTTTTATATAAATGTGTTTTGAAGGGCGCACTATCCCCGCGGCGGCAGTACGTAATCAGATTGCGCGCTGACAGATTACCAATCACTCGCTGATTGAAACCTCATCCGTATCCACGTACGCACAATTTCTTACGTACGAATTGTACCGAATATATTTATGATACGAATCACATAATACCTATATATAATAACTATGTATGGTATGTATACGGTTCGTATTTCATTCGCCTATGATGACGCGACGCGATGCGTAGCGAATATGGCTCATATGTAAATGTGTTGATTCAATTTAAAACCGCGAAAATAAATTTCATTCGTTCGAAAATTGCAAGAATTGATTTAGTTATGGTATGATTGAGATATGGATTTTCCGAAAAGCTGAAAGATAAAATTAAAGGAAATATGTGCCTGTAGCTCAAATAAAAAAAAATTGAATGTGAATAGGTTAGTGAAATATTGGATACATACCTACGAAGATAAAAGGATTTTATCAATAAGTAAATTAAATAATCGTAACTTGAGTAATGCATAAGTATGGCTAAAGTTCAGTAGACATGTTTTCGCTTAAATGGTAGTGAAGAATCAAATTCGCTTACTATTTACCACTAAACACACATAGAAGCTTCTCCCAATTTATGCAACAGGTGTATTACCGAACCCAGATGTATCGTATTATACAATTTAATTGCACGAAACATTATCTTGGTTACATTTTATTACGTTCTAAAATATCGTAGGTAACGTCTGTATGTTTATGTCTTGAGCAAACAGTAAACAATTATGTTTTAAAACAAAATACCTACCATTTTTTTACCAACCATTGCTCGAAACACAAACATAGGTGATGACATTAGTTTTTCTCGTTATAACATAATTGTATAAGACATGAGTGTCATACAGTCTCAGGAGGGAGTGTCGAACCTCACAGATTGCCAATCACTTCTGTGATTGCGTTACCGAGGTCGTGCCGACGCCGCACCGCGCCGTACCGCGCCGCACCGTCGCAACACGTATCGCCCTCGTCCACGTTTATTTGATCACCGGCGGCGGCGGGCCCAATCGACACGTTATTACATTATTCGTGCACTATTTTCAGTTTAATTTATTGAATTATCTGTTGTTGTACGAGAACAAGTAGGTAGCTGTTTGTCTATCACGTATATAGCTGATATCTTCGTATATTCCATAACCGTACGAATTGTAAACAAAACTATAAGATGAAATATAGTTTGTTCGTCGCTTGCCGCGCTCGTTTACGAACAACAATATTATAGCTAAATACTTGTACCTACATAAGATGAACAATGTCTTCGATGCTTCGAACTGACATGATCCCTTCTAAAGATGCGATGATATCGGCTAGTGTTCATTGACTTACCAAATAATAACAATAGGTACCTTTATGGCAGGCAAATATAACTGTTGTAAGTAGAGGCTTCAATGTTGACAAATATATAAGAACCTATGAACAGAGACATATTCTACCACAGACTTGTTTCTATGGATCTTTTTATATAAGAGAACCAACATTATTGGATTTCATTCTAAGGTATGTTTAAGGTGGACACTCCGAGCATTATAATCTCGAGACATAACACACGCCCTTATAATAAAGTTCTCTGCTAAGAAATATGATAAATTCGTTTAAAATAGCTTCTATTACTAAAAACAGAATGATTGCCATCCATCAACACTATCAACGTTATTATTTAGCTAAAGCATCTGTCAGACCTCCTTCCCCAATCTTGTTCTCCCGATTACATAGTTACAATCAAGCGCTTTTTTACCCCTATCAATAAAAACATCTGCGCAAGCAGTTCTTATGTACCTGCCACTATTACATAAGGGTGTAGATGAACGACGCAGCATCAGCAGTAACGCAGGCTCTAGGTGTGCGACCACGCGTACCTCACTCGGTGGGATTTGATTACACGGTGCGTACAGTGCGTATATACGCGCTTCGTAATATTGGATGAGACGCGTACTCATGCTCTGATGCATTGTGCTTACTTTCTGTGTTGCGTAAGAAATGTCAATTTGGCATTGTATTATTATTCAAATGTGCTAAATTCTACTGTTTTGGATTTTAATTAAAAATGGTTTGCTTAACACTTTATAGGACAGTTAACGTCTACATGCGTTATGGCAATAAAACATCTACATATATATAGTCTATTTCACATAGCATGGGTACCTACTGTGACGTTTGATATTTGAAGATAAATATCAATTAAAATGGTAGACTATTCAAATAGACCTATCGATCTAATACTCTAGACTCTTGATCATTCAATAAGCCCATTGGTTAAAGATTAGTTCAATCATTTTCTTTCATCTTCATCGTAAAATGTTTAACGTCACAGTACCCATGCTATGTGAAATAGACTACTTATAGTAAGAGTGCATGGTACTTGTCTTCCATCTTGCTATGTGGATGTAGCTCCTATAATATCTACTATTTATTTACTTCAACACATTTGTGTGCACATCTGTGCGGCGCGAGGCGTCGGCAGCTGACCGTGACATTACTATTTTTGTCGACGTAAATGTGGGCGTGGGATGTGTTGTCAAAATATGACAAATAAATTGAGCATACATGCATCTGCATCATTTTAAACTGTCGAACAATTTGTAGAACTAATAGGTACCAATCTGCGTAGATGTCAGTTACAACAGACTATATCTGCTGCCATTTATGAATCACAAACTAAATCGTTTAAACTGGCTCAATAAACGTTTGAAGACGACTGTCACAAGGTGCGATTAAAGAAGTGCCCTCCACCAGAGCCTCGACGAGAGAGCCTTCTCCCCATGGGGGTAGGGGGGAGGTGCACGGTTACGTGAAGCACCCTCACAACGAGCACTCTTTAGAAAATCGCAAATCGTGTCGCGACCGGCTCACACGTACGATATTGGTTTTGAATATGTCGAGTCGCGACCAATAACTTGTAATGTGTTTATACTGACGAGTGCACCCTACACCTCCTGCCATGCACCCTGCACCCTGCACCCTGCACCCTGCAGCCTGCTCCAGCTCAGCCCGGCTCAGGCTGTTCGAGGAGTTAGCACGCTCTCGTCACCACTTGCACGAACAAACGTTACTGTTAGCCATTGCTTTAATATTAATATTTATTGTATTATGTGGGGCCGTTGGGGCAGAAAGGTTCTAGAGTGGCGACCACGAACTGGAAGACGAAGCGTGGGCAGGCCTCCAACAAGGTGGACCGACGACCTGGTAAAGGTTGCGGGCAACTGATGGACAAGGTCGGCTCAGGATCGAGAGTTGTGGAAAACCTTGGGGGAGGCCTATGTCCAGCAGTGGACGTCTTTTGGCTGAGATGATGATGATGATGATGTATTATGTGGTGCCATCATATACATTTATAAAATCGTTTGTCTTGACTGACGCCCCGTACGCACAGCCAAAACAACTAAGTTTAGAAACCTAGGATTGGGATCATAAATTTATTTTATAACGTACATATTCGCTAAGAAAGGATTTTTCGAACTTCAATTCCTAAACGGGTAAAAAAAATGTTAAAGTCGGGGCAGGCCACTAGTATTATTTAGTAAATAGGTACCTACTCCTTCTAATAAGGTAATTTACATTTAAAACTAATTGATTTGAAGATATTGCCTTGTAGAAATTACAATCACGTACTTATTGTCTGAAGATAGTCTCTACATTCTACTATATTCTAAATTTTGTTATTCATAAATGGTGTAGGTACTTTAATACTTATAATACATTGTGTAATACGGAATCTTAAATATTTTTTATATTATACAAGAATTTGTGTGTGTGATGTACAAAGTCAAATAAATATATTGACTAAAGATTTCCACCCATATCCCTTGCCTATGCGGGCTATACTTCAAACGTGACGGTTACTTATAAAGTCAACATTAACAATTAGCTTAGACCCGCACATCACTTGAACGGGTGCATCATTTAGCAAAAAGTTATCGTGTATTTCTTAAGTAAACGGTAAAAATATCCCAACAGTTTCATAATATAGTATGCGGCATGTCGACCTAGGCCATTACGTACCACTGTCAACTCTTTACGAGTCGATAGTACTACAGGAACACCCCACGGGCAGGCGGGGAGGCTTCTTCAACCGCACCACGAATCATTGGCTTTTATTTGTCAACAGGCACTGGGGAAAAACAGCGCACAGTAATTGTCTGGTATAGTACAGAGTACGATAACTTGGTGTATACTGTACGATAGATAGATTAATTTGACTAGGTACGTAGTTTAATATGTAGACTGTAGTCAAAGTAAAAATAATTTATTCATTGTAATATACATATGCATAGTTTAAATCATTAGATATCTGTAAATATTCCTACAGACAATTCGATGAGAAAGGTAGAGTGACATGAAGAATTGATTAAAAACTTACTTATTTTAATCGCCAGAGTTGAGTATACTCTTAGGTATTTGTGACTACAGATAAAGGTATACTACGTCGCTGAAGTATCAAGTTCAAACCCCAGGCCGGTTACAGTGATATTAGATTTTGTAATGAAATAAACTGATCTTGACCAGAGGCACAACTAAATAATAATGAAGAGAAGTGTATTACTTCAGAGAATTATTATAAGGCCTCGCCAGAAAGACTAAATCGTGTTTAAAATAGTAGTTAATTTAGAGCAACATGGTACACACAATCAGTGACTATCTGTCGTAATAACTTACAATACACCTGTTCTAATAATGTAACAATTGAGTACAATGGCAACAGTATCAGTGACATTAGTATTAGAACAATAATGGCTCAATTAATTGTTATATTCAGAACTAAGTATAACGCAAGTGGAAGGTTACATTTGATCACGGGATTGTTACTTACAACTGTACGTAATAAGTAGTGACCTTCTGTCACATATATGTACTTACATATTTCTTACAACAACACACAGTCATGTTCATAAGTATCATGCATTTGATAAATAAATGAAAAATAAATATATTAAAAAAAAACTGACTTCAAAAAGCGAAAAATATCTGAATACAGATTGAGTCATATAAGCTGAAAATTAGGTAACAGGATATATAATCTAGCTTGCACCGACTTCAATAAGTATTTAGTTATTTTTCGCTTTTTGAAGTCGGTTTACTTTTATTATAAGACTGCCTCGGTAGTCCAGTGGCCGCAGTATGCGCCTGCTGTGCACGAGGTTGTGGGTTCGATTCCCACACAGGACAAAACTTTGTGTGACCCACAAAGAATTGTTATGAGTCTGGGTGTAATTTGTGTCCGTTAATTGTATGTTTGTAAAGTCCCCCGCGACACAGAGCTTATTATCTAGTGCGGGAGTAGTCTTTTTAAAAGAAAAAAAATATATAATGTATATTTTTTTATTTCATACTTTTCAGTAGGCGGGCTGTTTTTTCATTCTTTGAAGTTTCTTGGTGTATCTCCGAGGTCTAAGGTCCAATACCAATATAATTAATATGGGAGGGACTACCTCGAGAATATATCCTCTAAAACAAAACAAATTGTTTTTAAATCGGTTTACAATTGACCGAGTTATCGGTGTACAAACAAAAAAGGTAAAAATAAAACATACTCATTCTTTTTGGATGTCGGTTAATAAATTATTTTGACATGAAGACAAGTCGATAACTTGTCATTGAAGGCAATAGTCTTCTTAATTGAATGATCAAAATATAATTTAATATGTCGAGACGTGAGTCAGAATACCTATACCTCCCGATAGACTGACTCTAACACAACCTATTTGCAGCAGGAATAGGTTGTGTTAGAGTCTCTACTTAAGAAAAAATGAATAAAACCGCTTTTTGGAATCGCCAAATACAATAATAATTAACAATTAAACAAGAGTAGGTACTAGGTAATATAAAGTAAACGTCACGAGCACAGTTTATATAATGCTGGTATAAGTTATAAGTTCTTTTGTAGCTAGCTTATTACTAAATCATTAACTATGTAATGGATCTACTTGGTCTTTTTGTGATTTACTTTCTTAACTTGAATGATGTGTACCACTGTTTGTATCCTGAATAAATAAATAAACAAAACTGCACATAATACGGTATTGTTCAAGTGTCAATGTGACGTGACACACGACACGTGACACGTTGTGACAAATGTCACAATAATAATAATAATAATAATCATTTATTTCAGGAATTACATAATTATTTTACATAGTACTTAAAATACAAGTAGATTATATATTCCCATAGATATATACCTTACAAACTAACATATATATTATTATAAAACTTATAACTAAACACATTTCACCGGTGTTGTGTTGCACTGCGTTGTGTTGTGCAAACGTCCGCGAAAACGGCGATACACAACACCCTGCGGCCAAAACTCGTCCTTAAAGAATGTGTCGAAACCATGAGTTGGCACCCGCACCACAAACGAATTAAAATTCGTATTATGACGCGGTACCAACTTTTCGACCCTTAAAGTCCAGTTAACCTTCTTCTTGATGTACTCCACAACGTCCTCAGCCTTTGTGGAGTGATGCAGACGGGACACGTATAGCTGCGTCGTAGGTGTTGCAGGACGCAGCTGTATACCAAGTCCAATCACCGCGGTACCGCACTGATTTTTACAAGGAGGCTTCTTTTTCTTCCTCTCGACCTTGATGAAGCCGTCCCATGCGCGACACCAAGCGACAATGGTCACAATGTGGGAGTATTGTACAACCGTGCAGTACAGTAGGTACAATACCTACTGGGACGGTCTGCGATACACCCGGTACTTAGGTATTTATAAAGTTAATTTATAGATTAGGTACATAATAAATGTATCTATTGTAGCATAGCATTAGATGACTAAGGTTTTATAAAACGCAAGGAAATAGTTTAGTAATCAAATTTTAAAACATAATAATCAATTATATTAATTTGAAAATCTATGATTGTTCATCTTACTTAGAAAACAAAAACGTATCGTAACGTATTTATTAACTAAGATGTCCTTAATGTTACAGAATTATCTCCGAATTAGTAAGGCGTGACTGGTGTTATGCAAGCGTCTCTAAATTACTGTAACCGCTGACCGCCAGGCACAAGTCGTCAAATTTTGCACCCACAGATTACAAAATAAATATTAACGCCTATCTTCAATTATCTGCTTCACCTTCATATCCGCATTACACAATTGGTCCATCTTCATCAGATCTACTTACTTTAAGAAGTCTTTGATTTTCTCTTCTTTGTCTTTTTTCCTTAGTTGTGGTAGTAAACTGTCTGTACCTGGAACGAGACCGAGGGGAAGACCTTAGACTACAAGGACCGATGTAGTACGCAGAGATATGAGGGCATGCAATGTTTTGGAAGACGACGTCACAGATAGGGCGAAGAGGAAGAAGAACACGAAAAGCGCTGATCCCACGACCAGGTGGGGTCAGCCCTTTTCGTGTTCTTCTTTTGTTGTGGAATAAATAGTCAGGAAGAGAGAGAGAGAGAGTGATAGTAACATAGTTTTATATTCTTATTTTCTAATAATTACGGCTGCCATGCTATGATTGGATATAAGTAGATGCGATTCCTTAAGATAAAATTGTCAGTTCAGTACCGTAGTAGAGACGTCTAATAAATTCTCTATTGAGAAATACTCAACATTCGTAATTGTGCCTATGGCCAATACAGCAATAGACTCAGTTTCTGTCACATGAGCTCTTAATAACATAGGTGAGTGTAGTAGATACATCTGTATGTGATGTTTGTGCGGCTGCGGTGTGTGAGGTGACGCGCTGCATGCAACTACGACACCTGGGCGGATCGTGGGCGTGACGAATGTATACCAAACATCATTCTTATATTTGTTGTTTATTTTAGTTATTTGTTGTTAGTGCTGTATTGTATTTAGTTATAGTGTGTTGTAAATGTGTAACGCTATACCTAAGTGGGTTGCTATCGACTAAAGTTCATTCAACGGCCAAAATATTTACAAAAATATAAAGTATTCGAAAATAAATGCAGAAGGCAATATAGATTAGATGTAATTGTGCAAGGTGGAGGAACTGGTATTATGTCGCTAATCAGGAGTGGTCTACATCAAGTGGCGGATTGCAACAAGCCTAATCCGAATGATGATTATCTGAAAGTAACATATTGCAAAAGACGATACAAAACCTTTGAAAAAATGTTTTTAACTTATCCAAAGCTCTCTTTACACAGGAAAAAATAATAATTTCAGTGCTCAATGGTGTCCTCGTTTCAGCGAACAACTCCGCCTGCCTCTTGAACCCACAATCATCACGCCTATACAATGATTACCGCGGCCACGTCATGCGCAATTCTGGATCAAACACCGTAACGAGAGCCACGAGGACACTTTCACAACATTTTTCACGTTCACCACTCATTTGTCACAAGAACACATAATGAGTCCACACATAGTTGACAACTGACGTGACAGTACATAAAGCCATGTGCACATAGGCGACAACTCGACGGTGCGTGTGTAGGTACGTAGGTGCACACTACTCGTAAGTATATGATGCATGCGTCGCGCTCATTATCGTGATGACGAGCTGCTGACTGACGTCTAGCGTGGAGATTGTCGATAGCGATAGTTTTTCGGCAAAGCGAATGTTTACTCGTTTTATTTCTTATTTGTAAGTGTTTTCATAGCTATCGTATTTTGTTGTAATAAACTAAATTGAAAACAAGTAATATATTCGAACACTGAGTATATATTCGGCCAGTTGTAGCTAGTTCTAGTTAGGAATTATTCAGGCGTCATATACAAAAATGAGGCTTATGTTTATTAAAATATTTAAATGTAAAGAAATAAATAAGTAGATGTATAATATGCTAGATAGGTAGGCGCGCACAATTGCTCGCAACGTTCTCCTTCTCTACAGCTAAGACTAAATTCAGCCCATCATTATTTATACATAGTAGGTACTTGTAATGTCCACCATTACAAGTATCTACTAGAAATAGTAGTGATGTAACATGGACGTCAATTTAGCCTTTATAACTGTATTTATCCTACTAATATTATAAATGCGAAAGTTTGTAAGAATGGATGGATGGATGTTTGTTACTCTTTCACGTAAAAACTACTCAACGGATCTGGATGAAATTTGGCACAGAGATAGATTATAGTCTGGAATAACACATAGACTACTTTTTATCGCGATAACCGACATTCACGCAGGCGAAGCCGCGGGCAACAGCTAGTATAATATATGTTAAACGAAACAGTTACTTATTAAAATTATTATAAAAAAGTTTGTATTCTAAGAGTTTCGTGACATAATGTGATTACCAAAGCTTACATCGTCCTTATGATTGAGATATACGAATAGTTATAAAAATAACAAACGAAACGATAGCGAATATCTCTGTCGATAGCTACGTTGTCGAGACTCGCGGTGGTCGGGTCGAGGGCTCGCGGTAGGCGGGAGGAAGGCGCGTCTGCATTACTTGATAGTGCATTTTATATATTTTTACATTTGCCGCACAAAACGCTCATTACCAGATGCATTTGCTAACGAAGGAGATGATGGCGCGTCCCTCCCGCGCCTCTCGCCGCACCGCAACGAATACATAGCTGGAGCTAGTCGAGGAGCTTGTCACACATTTTGTAGTGGAAATATCACCACGCCTATGAACAGCTCTTAAGACCATGTGTGAAAACGAGCCAATTGAGAATTTAACGTTGATTTTACAAGTTTATAACATAATAAGGGCTATAATACTGCTACATTATCTACTCACAAAGAAAACACACTTAGCCCCGAAAAAACTATCGCCAGATCAGACATTGTTTTGCCTATATAGACTGTACGTTTGGGTCTATTCTTCAAATTTATCTTGTCTGGAGGAACCAACAGTATTGATCAAGGTAAAACATAGCCAAGTTACATCGCCGTCTGACTCCTGCTCTAGGCACTATGACAAAAATGGCCGAGTATATAACAGCGGAGGCTTTGTCTATAGCTAACGACGCAGTTCCGCTCCATAACGATGTCCTCCCGGTAATGACTAACCCCCCCCTCCCCCTCTCGTCTCACTCCCCTGGCACGTCATCAACAATGACATTAGTGAGAATAGTTTTTATACACCCACTCTACAATATGCAATATGGCGGCGACGCTAAGGGGCGTAATGAACAGAGCTATAATATTCATAATGCGTTGTGTAAGAGATTGTTTTCATGATTTTGTATGTACGCGTGATGACGGAGAGACTGGCGCCATTGTTTGTTGTATACACGAGTGAGTGAATGAATCGCGTGCTAGTTCATTCACTTCAGTTACATACCTACAACGTGCCTACTAATGTGTCAACACTAAGTATTACTATCTTAAACTCCACGTACTTTATTCATTAAACAGATGAGCATATAAAGAAACCTGTTATAACTTAAATATACCTAAATGTTGATTATTTGAAACAAATTTAAGAATGACCACATTGTGCACAGCATTAATTGTTATGCAAATCTTTCCACTGTTATTTATATTACTTAACAGTTGCCTTCCATAATGTAGGTATCATCAAACATTATGCCGTCGCCTCGGTATTATGTTGACTGTTGTTACCCTTCTGTACAGTGATGATCCCGCATGCATCATCATCATCATCATAGCCTTTACATCCATTGCAGACGATTTATAGTGCAATGTCTGAAAGACTTCGCTTTTGGTAGCTGAGCAGGCCGATGCGAGAACGACATGTTCGACCTCGGGTCTGGGCTCTTTAGTCTACTGATTTCGCTCGTGCTGGACTCGCGGGTTCAGTGACAAGAGAAATACCTACATACAAAATGGAGAAAAAGCAATACGTACATAATAATTTAAATAAATCGTATTGCAACACTACTAGTATACAATAAATAAACCAAAAAGTCAACAGAAAAGCATCATTATAATAAAGTAGTTAAGTTTATGGTGAAACATATTTAAAGTTGATTTCCTACGGGCTCGATACATAAGTTAGTAGTCAACTTATCACATATTCCACTAAAGTTATTGTAACTTATTTGTTGTTCCCCTACCCCCCAAACTCCTCTCCTTCTCCTTCCCTCACCACCCCCTCGGTGGACGACGCGGCGTCGAGTTATTTACATTTACATAGTATTGACGACATATGCATTAATTAGTTCGTTCAACGATGATTTATAGACATAAATATTACATTATAGGTAGTTAGTTAATACATATTATTTACGTGTCTTCTCCTTTTAGAGACCTTCATCTAAGACACATAACTATATTATACATACCTATCCTTTATGTACCAAACTACTTTTGTAAAAAAAATCAGGCCATGGTCCGTCACACACTGGTAACAAGTCATAAGAACATTATACAGTCGTATTTTTTTTTATACATCTTGGGTGGCAAACAAGCATACGGCCCACCTGATGTAAAGCAGTAACCTTAACCTATGGATGTTTGCATTACCAGAGGTATCATTTGCGTGTTGCCAACCCATTTTTTACACCAGGGCTTTTATTATGTAGGTACCTAAAATATATCATCAAAAATATAAAGTCGTTTATCCTGACTGACGACAGCCAAAACAACTACTTAGGTCTAGACAACTAAAATTAAAAAGGTTCATTGTATAACGTAAGCATTCGCTAAGAAAGGTATTTTGTAAATTCAATACGGTGGTGGCCAAGTGGGAAAGTAACCGATAAAACATGTCTTAGAAAAGATTCTTAAAACATAGCTCATTCACCTACCCGCATTAGGGAAGCCTGTGTGAACATACGGCCTAAACCGTCTTTCTGTTGATAGAGAAGAGAAGACCTGTGCCCAGCAGTGGGACATATATGGATTGCTATTAGTATTTTTTTTTATTTTTTTTTATACTACCAAGGTGGCAAACAAGCATACGGCCCGCCTGATGGTAAGCAGTTACCGTAGCCTATGGACGTTTGCAACACCAGAGGTGTCACTCACGCGTTGCCGACCCTTTAAAAACCTTATAACTCCTTTCTTGAAGAACCCCATGCTATAGTCTCTTGGGAAAACCTGGGCAGGGAGCTCATTCCACAACCTTATCTTACGTGGTAAGAAATTCCTCTGGAATCTTACGGTACGGTATGTTTGAGGTGCAAGGATGTGAGGATGAACTCCCTGTCGGTGGCGAGAGGTGCGTTGATAAAATGAGGCCGTGGGCATCATCTCGAACAATTCCTCAGAACACAGCCCATTGTACAGGCGGTAGAACACACACAAGGAGGCGAAGTCTCTCCTGAGACTTAGTGGTTCAATACCCCCTGTGAGCTTGGGATCGTCAACAATCCTAACAGCGCGTCTTTGGATAGATTCAAAGGGTCCAAGCTGGTATCCAGGTGCTCCCGCCCAAAGGTGGCAGCAGTACTCCATGTGGGGCCGGACTTGCGCTTTGTAGAGCAGCAGTCTTTGGCCCGCGGTGAAGTACCACTTTGCCCTGTTGAGCACACCTAGCTTTCTAGATGCCAGTTTAGCCTTGTCTTCCAAGTGATGACGGAACTGAACGTCGCTGGAGATGTCGACGCCGAGGATCCCAATGCTCTTGGATATTGTAAGGGCTGTGTCTTGGAATCGTGGAGCCATAGCAAATGGGGCTTTCTTCTTTCTTTAGTATATACCTAAACGGGTAAAAAAGTATATCCTTACAAATATTATAAATGTGAAATTTTGTAAGAATAGATAGATGGATGGATGTTTGTTGCTCTTTCACGTAAAAACTACTGAACGGATCTGGATAAAATTTTGCACAGAGATAGATTATGGTCTGGAATAACACATAGACTACTTTTTACAGCGATAACCGACATCCATGCGGGCGGAGCCGCGGGCAACAACTAGTATGTAATATAGTTCCTGCATTGAACATACTCGTAAAACGTTTCTGATAAACTCATTTAGTGACAGCACTGTTCAGTGGGCAAACACATACAAAAGAAATGATAAAACATGTTACAATAAATATTGTTTGGATAGTAACTTGATATTATAAATGGTTCACTCGCGCTAGTTCTGGACTGATCTACATTAAATGATCTACAGCTAAATGAAAAAATAAGATACTTAAGCATCTTTCCATTTTTTTGCACATTCGTTGAGAGCAGACGTGTCGTATAATTATAATTAAAATAAACAATTAACTTGCTGAGTCGTGACCTTGTTTTACCGATAGGTAGACTAGTAACAGTGTCATATTATGTGTTTTATAAAGTAAAACAATTGTACAACACAATGGAAGGAAGTCCCTTAGCGCCTAGCCAAGAGGAGAATGACCCTGAAGTAGTATCAACAACCGAAATACAAAACTGGATGTCGTCCATTGATAAGTGCCTAAATGAGGTCTGTACAATTGCAGCAGAAGGAAAACTAAATTCGGAGCAGAAATTACGCATTAATAAATTATGCCGAAGCGTGGGTCACGGTACATCACAGCTGGCAGTGCAGTATCAATCACTCAAACTAAAAGCCGTCCAAGCTCATCGCTCTATCCAAACCCTAAAAGACCAATTTGACCTGTCCCAGCGACTTCATGACCTTAAGCTGAGTGTTGAAGAGTCTACAAAATCTACAGGAGGTCTTTCCTTTGCTGAAATGGTAAAAAAAGGTACCAACAATTTTATTCGGCCCATACATTTAAGTTCTGTGGCGATTTACCCAAATGACCAACTAAAGTCAAGCGAGGACACAAAATCTCTTGTTCAAAAAATTATCTCCCCTGAACAAATGAATCTGCACATTAGAGGATTGCGCAAGACAAGAAACGGCGGTGTCATAATTAGCACAGATACAAAGAACGACATCGAGAAGCTCAAACAATCAGTGCAGCTAACGAACTCCGGACTGACGATTGACGAGACTCACAAACGCAAGCCGAGAGTAGTAGTTATAGGAGTGCCCACATCGATGCCAGAAAATGAAGTGTTTTCTTGTTTGTACCACCAAAACCTTGCCGACAATCTTCAAGATTCCAACCTCGAAAAATTTTTAGCTACAATCAAGCTAAGTCATAAGTCTGGTAAGAGGGATGCTGAGACCTGTAATTATGTGATAGAAGTATCTGCAGTCATACGGAAGGCCCTAATAACTAAAGACAGAGTATTTGTGAACTGGTCATCTTGTCCTGTAAGAGACTTCACTTTGGTCACTCGTTGTTTCAAATGTCAGCAGTATGGTCACGCGGCCAAGTCATGTCGGCAGTCATCATATACCTGTGGACACTGTGGTGGTGAAGGTCACTCTATAAAGGAGTGTACTACGAAGACAGAGGATCCGAAATGCGCTACTTGTTTGCGTTTTAAAAAGGCATCGAATCATAAGACAGGTGATTCTGAATGTCCAGCGAAAATAATGGCCGAAAAAAGATACATTAACTCAATAAATTACGATAGCGATTAGTACTACATTAAGAATTATTAATTTAGCATAAGTAGGCATTAAATTCACGTTTCAACCTAGATTTATTAATGATGATGATGTTTAATACGTTCAATGTTATTACTAAATTGCTGAATCTATTTTTATACAATACTGTTTATTTTATAATTATAATAATTAATATAGGTCAGTTATTTAGTAAGTTTTATCTTTCTTAAACAAACTTAATTTGTCTAATTTTAAATTAGTGTTACATTAATATTGTTAATAATTTTATACCTTATATTTCATTGTTTAGTGCTTAAATAGCCTGTGATACAGGATTATCTCTATCCTAGTACAGGCATGTATAATATTGTATTAGCCATTAACTATAATTTTATAAGATTTTTATTTATGTTGTAAGTACTTACCTATTGAAAATTTAATAAATGATTATTATTATTATTATTATCTTGACTTACCATGCGTAATGTTTAAAGTATTAAAACAAATTTTGGGTTTGTCAGAACAGTAAATACAAGCAGTAAACATAAGTTAATTGGCACGTACACACACGAAGTCCATTATTCATTTGCGTGACTCGGACGTTACGAATTTTTGTAACAAAATATCTAAAAATATCATGAAATTTGTATCAAGGCTGACCTTACACAAATTTCAATATATATATTTATGTCCCACCCAGTGACCACCGCTTTTGATCTTATTGTCAGTTTTAGTTACTTAAATTTATTTTGTAACATAGCTATAACCGAATGCTTAATTTTTATACAAATTCGTTATTCGTAAATTAGTGCCAAACGTGATCAACAGCTATTACTTAGATAAAATATTTTGTTCTACCATCTATGACACAAAGAAACCTATAAATAAAATAGTCCATTAAAGCATGACGTCATGGCTACCAGCACCGCCCTAAAACAGTGAACAGACGAGACAGCACACATTTTTATATGCGTTTTTCTCTAATGGCCCCAAATTACTGATGTGCGTGTACCTACGTGATTTAAGAAGAGCCTGTAACAGGTTATATTTAACATAAATTTTAGTATATTTGTATTGAAAGTAGAGCATTAATATCAAAATGTATATATTAGCTTTGTTTTAGTTAAGAACAAAAGACATCAACGCTCTATGCCACACACACACACGTCGAGTGATTGTATTCGTCACTCGCACACCGCGTGTTTAGACAATAATTTCATTTAATATATATATAATTATAATATATAAATAAACAATTATATAATATCAATCTCATAGTCAAAGAAATAATGATGTATTCGCTTCGAAGCCACAAGGTGTACATAAAAAGCACATAAATTATACAAGGACATAATGATGGCGTCCAATTTTCAAAGAAAAGTTCTCATTTCAATGAGAGAAGCTCGCCGTTTGATGTCCGCCGAGTTCGTTAGAGATGAAGAGACGCGCTTGTGAAACGCGACCTCTAAACAAAATAATATGGAAATGCGAAATGAGAAAACATCAGAGGAGCGATCCTCTCAATGCGATAACAATACCTCTTTGTGGTAGAGGTGGAGGGGGATGAGCAGTGAGAGAGGGGAAGGGGGCTGGACGAAGCGATAGGTACTCCACTACACAACACAAGAGAAAATACACGAGTGGTTGTAAATATAATGCGAACCTACTACAGGTATTATTACTGTAAGAAGTTGTATTATTATTGCAACGTACAAACACGAACGTAATGTTCGCTAGAATTATTGAAGGACGGTCAACGTCACCGTTCACTATACGACGCTTGCAATACAAGTGGCCTCGCTGCCGTGTGGCTGACTGTTACAGGGTAAATCGTTAATGTCACATGTACAAGAATTTCACTAGCAACAGTACACTTCTACGTTTTTGTATAGTAAATGGCCATTAACCGCCGAGGTTTCCCCGAGAGGCGTGAAAGCCTTGGGAGGAGCAGGTTTTTACAAAGTCAGCAATGTGCGAGTGGACCTCCACCTTACAGAAGACTACAGCCAAATAACTACACACAACAGTAGTTGTGTTCCTGTGTGTGAGTACATGTCTCCAGCGCTCATTTAGGGATGAGTTTTGAAATAAACGTATTCCTACCCCAGGGATGCTCCCATCTTAAAGCGCAAACAAGCATACGACAAGCCTAATGGTAAGTAGTTACCGTAGCCTATGGACGCTTGCAATACCAGAGGTATCACTTGCGTGTTGCCAACCCATTTTTTTACACCAAAGCTTTAAGATGGGAGTATCTCTGGGATAGGAATACGTTTATTTCAAAACTCATCCCTAAATGAGCGCTGGAGACCCGTACTCATACACAGGAACACAACTACTTACTTATTTAGCTGTGGTCTTCTGTAAGGTGGAGATCCTTCCCCAATCGGGCTTGCTCACTACTGTGGTGCCCTACCTCTCTTAATATATAATCTGGTAGTGTCAATGTATCTCAATAGATTTAATGTTGTTATAGTTACAGGCGGTATCGGGCGGTGTCGGGTGGTGCTCGGTCATCACGGTGAGTAGGTAGGTACACAACCCGCTCGGTACACAACACACACGCACTCAGACCATTGCTTACTTCTGTTATATACCAACCTGTAGATGTGCCACATATAACGTGTTTAATGCCTACAGCCTCAGGGATATCTTAAACTAAACTAATTACCTTGCTACTAAAGTTGAGTTTGTATTGTGTATTACATAAAATTATCATTTATTTGATTTTGATGGATTTGAATTAAGTTTATAGTTATTATTGTATTCTGTTACTAGAATTTTCCGACAGCTTTGCTCGCACGTGGTCATTATTACGGCTAAAGTGTAGTATCACTTTTCGTCCCATAACGTATAATTAACTTATTCAACTTAATCATTTTATTCAATGCGTTTCATTCATTGTGCATAAAAATATAAGCAAATAAATCAATAAAGTTAATATCGCATCTATAAACTATAGCAAACATAATAATCTATGTACCTACGTGTACCAGGGGCGAGTTTCTTCAAGCAATTACGATAAAAGCTTCCCTGGCTATTACCTCGCGCTACTACTATCAATGACGACGCACACAACTTAACGATACAGCCTCCACAATCCGATGTGACTCACACTCATCTCACTTTAAACGCATTTACTTAATAGTTGAGGCTCTTGGAAAGAGCAAACGTTTTACTTACAACGTACTTACTTGATTACGTAATGTTACTTTAAGCGAGGGTTTCTGTTATACAATGAAACGTTCTTTCAAATATGTTTCTATATAAGTATTATTACTATATAAAAATAGAGCCATTTTATTGACATATACTTTTAAACATAAATATAAAACATGAAAACGACAGATAGAAAACATTATTTCTGTGTCGTATAGTTAAATATAGAGGACTGTTTGACAAGGTTACAGAACCAGCATTAGGTATATGAAACAATGGATGTATTAACTTTTAAAATTATCGACCAGGTCATAAGCTGACTCACTGCTGTGGTCACAATCATGTTCATGTAGACTCTTGCTACGAACTTTCGTAGCTCTCGTAGCAACTACGACTAAGACCACAGCCAAATGACTACACACAGCGGTGTAGTTGTGTTCCTGTGTGTGAGTACAGGTCTCCAGCGCTCATTTAGGAATGCGTTTTGAAAGATACGTATTCCTATCCCAGGGTTACTTCCATCTTAAAGCCCTGGTGTAAAAAAATGGGTTGGCAACACGCAAGTGATACCTCTGGTAATGCAAGCGTCTATAGGCTACGGATACTGCTTAACATCAGGTGGGCCGTATGCTTGTTTGCCACCCAAGTAGTATAAAAAAAATAAACTGAAATATGAACTAAGCTTTTATGGTAAAGCGAAACTAAATGATTTCACCAGGTAAGCTCTGTGGCGCACCTTTATTTAAAATACCATATTTTTATAGTCCTGAACTTTTGAACTTCTAGTAATGACTAAACGTCGGAGGTCCCTTAACAGGAACGAAAACTTCACTTCAAGGCTCTCTTGATAGGGGAAACCAGCTGTGGCACATAAATATGAGTTGTTGTTGTATTACTTTCATACATTATTATAAAACTTGCAACTGCTTAATTATCTTAGAACAAGCCATAATCAATTACTCATTGAATAACAAACTCCGTCGGATATTTAAATAATTTGAAATGTATTCAAATTGTACAAAAATCTACAATAGTACATAATAAGATGGAGCAGGGTTGCGATGGAGCGGGGGAGGATGGGGGGTGCAGCACAATGTCGCGACTCGGTAACGAGCTAAACTCGCTCATGCATTATTCATGTTGTGCTCGTTTAAGTTTGTTTACTTATATAATATACTGAATGTTTCCTGTGGCTCAGCCCGTGCGGATTTGGGATAAAAAACTACCATATATTCTTTTCCAGAATACTATCTATCTCTGTGCCAAATTTATTTAAGATCCGTTCAGCCATTTAGTTGTGAAACAAACAGACAGATCGTTAGACAAACTTACTTTCTTCGCTTTTAA
Organism: Trisateles emortualis; assembly: GCA_947095525.1. Lineage (NCBI taxonomy): Eukaryota > Metazoa > Arthropoda > Insecta > Lepidoptera > Erebidae > Trisateles > Trisateles emortualis. The sequence goes on from OX352743.1 coordinate 18,948,784, forward strand.
ACTATCGCGTCGCATGATAATAAGATATATTTTTGGGTATTTACACAATTATGCTTTATTTACCTTTACACCACCGGCCGTGGTCACAAGCTAGTGACCACGGCTGTACAATAGCCTAGTCGAGCAATCTCCTTTTGATGGCTTTGCATGATGGAGTGACTTTTGCATGTATAAATACTATGAGTGATAGTCAAAGTCAAACTCATTTAGATCTGACTGAGACTGATCTGAGACTTATGAGCGTCGTAAAAACAAATGCCAGCATACTTTTTTTCCTACGGCCGATTCGCTGACTAAGGTAGGGCCTCGAGAAGAATTGGCAAGAAACTCGGGCCACTCTTTTTAATTGCGAGAGACATTTACAATTTGGTATGAGTTACATATTACCATATTTATTCCTTCCTTTGGCCTTGTCAGTGAATTAACCGTAAGTAGGTCCATTGGCTGACATAGTCTTTTTAGATCTTGTTATATACATAACTAATGACCTCTATAAGTGTTACTTTGTCACCTTAATGAAAATTGAATTTGAGTTTGAATTGATTCACAATCACAACAACTATCCGTGGATTGTCCAAATATTTCGTTTTTATTTATTTATTTAGGTACACAAAACAGAACATAGTACAATATAGATGATGATATAAATGATTACAATTTTGTGCTTAACTATGCTCCTAAGTATGTGCACACAGCATTACTATTTAGTCTGTGTTATAAAATTTTAAAATAACTATGATTTCTTTTTACATGATAAAGAGAAAAATAATAGGATCATTAAATAAATTAATCAATTATGAAAAACATATGACAGAATATGTTTAACACTGCCTTTATATTTGGAAAATGTACTGTTAAATATGTCTAAAGTCTTGTAGTGCTCCAGTAGTAATTCGTTGTATAAACGACACATCCTTACTATCGGGTTGTAAAATGATGTATTATTGAGGTGCACATCTAGAGTAAAACTTTTGAGGTGAGGGTGGCGTAGCCTAAATCTAGTATTAAAGTTTACAAGCGACAACAATTCCGGACAGTCTATCGTGGCATGAACAATCTTATGCAGGCACAAAAGATCAGTGCTCTTGCGGCGGAATTCTAAGGGAAGCAGCTTGAACTTATGCAGCCTATCCGTTTTTGCGGCAATCAAACTACTTGTGACAAGTATTTTGACTTATTTTCAGTACTTGTAGATGCAGTGAGTTATCCCAACAATATAATTAACAGGACGTGAATCTGTTAAGGCACAAGTAGATAACGCACGATGATGCTGAGGGGCACAAGATGGCGGCGGCGAATTATCGCATTATGCGACGAACAAGGACACCCTAATACTGAATGTACCCAACACTAGGGTTGGCAACATACACATTTATGATATTTTTAGATACGTCCTACTGCTGACACCAGCCATTACGTTAAAATGATGCTACCAATTATTACTCGTCAGGACAAAGAACGATATTTTTTCTTCCCGCAGTCGATTTTTTTTTTATTTTAATCTATGCGACGCCCTTTCTGATAATTTTCAATTTCTATAATTCGCCAGTTGACCGATGACCTTAAATGACCGATGTTGACAGCCGACCATTGTATTGGCCTCAACTTTAAAGCTTTCTCGATCTTTTTTAAAATAGAAAACCAGAAATGTAGCGCGTAAAGTCGCAGATTTGCCAAAAGAGGTACCAAAAGTTCGAAACATTTTTGAACGCAAAAATCCCTTGAGTGAGCTTCATTGCTACGAACAAATTTGCGCCAAATCCTTCTGTACCAATATTATTCAATTTCCAAAATTTTACAATCCACCATATACACCCGTGTACTCTGGATTGTGTAGGTACACTTCGCGTGGCTGCGAAGAGAAGAGTCAGTGTGTACCGATTTAGTGAGATTAAATTATAAAATAATTTTAGATCGTTATAGCCTCTCGTGACATTATAGCAACTCGCTTTGATCCAAAAAAGTTCCTTTATTTGATGCCGATATTTTTTGAAATATAAGCAAAACTGACAATAATCCTATAAGAGTCATCCCTAACGCTAAAGTTAACAAGATCGGAAGCAATTTTCACTAGTGACAGCCCTAACTGTTCTGAACAAGACAAAGTTGCCTCGTCACTCGTCGTAGCTCTTATCGTCTCGGTATAATGTCGGTTTTTGTTTGTTCTGAAGACATGTAGCATTGATGTTATATGAAAGCCGAGATTATTGAATTTGAGGCGATTATAGTAGATTATATAAAGAGACGGGGCAAGTCATCTAATTACACGTGCGGGAGCGAACGAGCTGACACCACGAGCACGCGGTTATCTGTTCAGCTTCACTTACAGAACAATGCTTCTTACAATGTTACGATACATTTGTATGTTTCACACTTTACATGCCTATCTACCTAACAATATTAATCTCTAATATATTGAATGTATAACAAATGTCACCAAATTCGTTGTAAAGGTATAATAGGTAGGTATTAATGTACAAAACAAAATTATTGTAATATTTTTTATTACGTAAATATTGTATTGTAATTATTTATTTATAATTAAATCAAGTTCAAATTAATATTTTAACTATATATTATTAAAAAGTTATAAAATGCAAATCGCTCCTTAGTAAAAAGAAGAAAAAATATTTTTATTATAATCCAATTGGACGATAATCTGATCGTTCTACAAACAATAACTAAGTACATATTTACATACGCATATAATATACGTATTCATTAAATACATGTGTACCTAATCGCAGTTGTGGTACATCTATACAACTACACACAACACAGTCGTGATTGTGTTGTGTACTTACCTACTGGCATGTGTGCGACACGCGACACGCGGCGGAGGCGCGCCGAGTGACGGGACGGAGACGAGTAGGTACCGACAGAAACGTAAAACATCAAACATTTTTGTATAAAATTAATTGTAGAGGTATAATAATGAATACAAGTAATACGTTAATGTAGTTAACAATGATATGGAGGACATGTGCTAAGGATAGAATATATTTGAAGTAAGTGAATTGAAATATAGTAACAGTGTTTACAAGTAGAACAAAGTGGGCAATAGATACATCTGTGAATAAGATTTGGAATGTACTTACGTAAGATAATTAAAGATGATAACTTTTTAACTTTCGTGTTGCATGATATATGGGTATACAATATATAAACGATCATGCATTATTTACCTTATTAATGCTTGACGTTGCAACCAGGCCATCTCGGCCGAAGTCACAAGCTGACTGGTAAAGCGATGTCAGCTCTCCGTTTCTCCCACACTACCATACTATACTGTATTTATATAATAAGTTTATATTTTCAAAAATATTTTTAAACAAGCTTTTATTGTTATTTCTTTCTATTTTTTCAAAAAAGATAACTTCCGTACTAGAAAACATGCTATGTGTCGCGGGGGACTTTACAAACATACAGCTAACGGACACAAATTACACCCAGACTCAGAACAATTCTTTGTGGGTCACACAAAGTTTTGTGCTGTGTGGGAATAGAACCCTCGTACAGAGCAGGCGCATACTGCGGCCACTGGACCACCAAGGCAGTCTTTCTTAGTTCGTCCGAGTTTCCTAATTAAATCAAAGCCCGGACACGACGATTTTGTTCCTATACATTTTACCTGAATCAGCCGACTGGCTTCATGGTACTACTACATTATTGCATTAACAGCGAAGTTACGCAGGTACTTATACCAAATTTCAGCTCAAACTTACACCGAGACGTGGTTCAAATCTCGCAAGCAAGATTTGACCTAAACAAACTAACTAACAAACATAGATTGCAAGCTAAACAAAAGCTTGTTATAAGAAGGATCCTCTTGCTGCCAGTAGGTAGGTACAGCACATATCTGCTCACCAGCAGATACACAACTCTGCCTAGGTAGTGTTATTATGGCTGTTCTTATTTTCAGCGACAAACATCGCTGTGCCCCAAAATTTCTTAATAGTACATATGTATATAATACATATATCGAATAGTGTACGTCAAACTCGCTGTTTGAATAAAATGGTCGGCATGAGGTAAAATCATTTTGTGATATAGAATAGAATAGAAATTAATACACTACTTACCGTTAGTACAAACCTATGTCTATATACAGATACTCATATAATTGCACAGATAGGTATGATGATGTTCTCAGGTACAATAAGCAGGCTATGTATTGTGCGCGACAAGTAATGCGGCTCACTCGTTCATTCATCACATTGTGTTGTGCAGGAACACTACTCCTACACAAGTAGTATTTACACATGTAGGTACCGCCCCCGCGCTATGTACTAGTACATACACTGCAATCACAATAACGAGTACCTATAGGTGCGCTATATACCTACGAGTATGTATTAGAGCATAATATACTAAACGGCTATTTGATACTTAACTTTTTATTTTTGTATTACCGAAATTAATTGTAGTTTCTTTTACAATCCCATAACTTTCAAGGTAAATATTTCATAAGATATTGATCTAGAACTAATTATTTTATCCTCATGTTTTCACCTTTGTAAAAAATAAACTCACAAAAATAACAATTCTTCATGGCCGAGCAACCCTGTCCGTAAAATTCGCGCGGTAACTTCTTTATTCTTTGACAATTTTTTGGATTTTAAACTTCCATTTGCTAAATTTCCCCAGCGATCTTGCAAATTACTATCGTAGCAATATACTTAGTAAACTCTGAAGAAAAGGTTTACAGCTCTTTACCGATACAATTGAAATTTAGACACAAGGAATTGTACGTAATTGGTTTCTTGTGTCAAAATCCTATTATATTTTAAATAAACGCGAAAGTTTGTGAGGATTTATACATTTGTAGGCCTCAAACAAATGTATGATGTATACATTTGTTTGAGGCCTACAAATGTATACATCCTCACAAACTTTCGCGTTTATTTAAAATCCCACGCTTCGTTCCTTCGCTTCCAGTTCGTGGTCACCACTCTAGAATCTTTCTGCCCCAACCATCAGTTCTGCGAGCTATGTGCCCGGGCCATTGCCATTTAATGGAGGCAATTCTTCGAGCTATGTCGGTTACTTTGTTTCTCCTACGGATCTCCTCAATTCTGATTCATTCATTATTCAGTTACGCAAAAAAATCCTGGACGGATTTTGTAAAACTTTACAATGTATAACATGGTCAAGTTTATACAGCAGAATAGCACGTGAGATATATATATAAGGCCCTAAAGGAACATAAAAAGTCTACGCTTTTTATGTTCCTTTAGGGCTAAATATAAGTAATAAAATAATTAAGTAATAGCAACCCATATATATCAAGAGAGAGAGACGGTTTAGGCCTTAATTCACACACGCTGGCCTTATGCGGGTTGGTGAATCTAACACGTCTTTAGAATTCTTCTAAGACATGTGGGTTTCCCAACGGTGTTTGCCTTCACCGTTAGCAGTTGGTGAATCATTTGATTAGTACACATAAACTCCACAAAGGGAAATTCACATTGGGACTGCCACTTTGCCAAGTCGGTTACTTTCCCACACGACCACCACCGCTATAATAAAATAATAATTTGTTTTAAATATAAGTAAGTAAAAAATTTCGACAAAACATTTCTTGTTTTTGTTTTATATTACTTAGGTGACAAACAAGCACATGGAAAGCAAGCATTCCCGCCTGATGGAAGATAGTTACCGCAGCATGTTGACTTGCATGCCATACCTGGGGTATTGCTAAAATATAGTAACATCAACTTTGTGATGGGGTATATTCCTGAGATTTCTCTAAAAATGCATTTTCCAATCAACACTGATTACCTATAGATACCTACATTACCTAGCCTCCTTCATCTAAAAATTATTCCCTCGTAAATCTTATTCTTTCTAATAGGTTTAGGTATATAAAACTATTGGCGCGCCCTAAGAATGGTTAAAGAATTCTTGCTCGTTTAAGGATTGAATTTCTAAATATATTTTCTTAGGCTCTACATTAATGAATCAGACAGGAGAAGTTATACACATATGTATAGGTTTATCGTTATTACAATTACATTACATGAAATATAACATCAAATAAAATAAAAAGTCTTGTATAAACAAACGTATTCTTTAAACTACGCGTCGTACAAGGTGTTATGTGCCGTGTACAATTAACTAAATGCTCGTGAGAAGCGTGTATCTGGGCTGTAAGCAGTCATCGGGCTGGCCTATAGGTGCGGCATTGTTGTGTATCAAAGAACAACAAGAAAATGAACTTTTGTGCATTTAAGTATACTTAGTTCTAAAATCATTTCTATTTTTAAGGAAAGAGCAATGACGTGTGTCATACCCCTATTGTGTACTTAGGAGCGTAAATAATAATAAATAAAATGATTCGTCCATCGCCTACTATAACTGCTTACCGTCTGGCGGGCCATATTCTTGTTTGGCAATATATTTTTGTAAGAATCATCAACGCAGAGCCTTAACACTGTGGCTATAAACTTGTGTTTTTTGCTCAAAGGTTAAATATAATTAATAGAGAATTTATTATTATTATTATTATTACTACTTTACTATATATGTATATACAAGAATTAAACTTATAAACTTATTTAAACCAACGAAACCTAAATACGGAAACCTAATTAAAGAAATAAAACGTTTAGGCGTCATAATATTCCTCCGCATCACTGTCAACTGGAAAAGTGCCCAAAAGGCTGGCGGCATTGCCACGTTGAATGGCAAAGGTTCCTTACATAACATAATTAAGCACTAAGAAGAAGTTTTCTCCAAAAAATATTCTTGAAGGATTAAATGAACGGTTGTATGAAATTCCGTCATTTTAAGTATCATTTATGTTATCGGCGTTGTACAAAATTTTACCCAGGTTACCATCGGAAGCTGTAAGTGAGGGACACTGACGACGTGCCTACTTCCCTAGTGAAAGAGTTATACTGCTGCACCCCTCACGTTCGACCACGTCGACATCACCAGACCACTGGAAGATATAATTATCCTCAAACGAGCAGCAAGCATTGCCGAGGTTTTGTGCCTGGGCCATGCTTGCTGCTCTAAGTTTGAGGTGTCGAGAAACACCATATCGAAGACACTACTCATATAATAATATGTTATATAAACAACACTTTGTTGCACAACGTACCTAATAGCGTTGCGGACAGTCCTCAACATTGCCTGACATCCTCAAAGTTTGGTCCCCAGCCGCCGCCGATATGACACGCAAACGCTGCATGCTATACATAATGTGACGCTGCCGTCTCTGCCTTATCACGTGTAGAGACGTCACGTGGGTACGCCGACCTTCAGCCTAGATGTGGATTCACGATCCTGAGACGTTTCCTAAAGTAGAGTTATGGTCGAAGGATGTTGTGTGTCAACGTTTATGTGGGGAATGACACAACACAGCGTAGCACAACACTACGCCGATACCTTGTGTACCGAAGTTTCATAATACACTAGCAGCTCGTCCCGCCTTTTCACGGTGGTGGACATTTATTCCGTTCTTTTTAATAAAATATAGCTTTCGTTACCCGCTGATAATGTAGCTTTATAATGGTGAAAGAATTTTTAAAATCGGTTGAAGAGTTTTTAGTTTCGTTACATACAAAATTACAAATCTTTTCGCTTTGTAATATAAGTGTAGATATAAGCTGTTCCCCACCATGGATTTCATCCCGTGTCCTGGTTTGGCACAAAATAACACGTGGAAATGGAATAAAACGCACATTAAGTTGCAGGCGGAAGCTATTTAGTATAATTGCGATAAAAAATGAAAGAAAACTTCAGATAAAAGAGTTGTTGAATTGATAACGCTATTTTTTATCGTCATTCTGTTACAACAAGGCGACCTGCAGCCACCACAAAATGCTACTCATAATCTAGTTACAACAGAGTGCCAGCGCCACCCAGTATTTTTGCTTTCAGTCCACGTATCGGCAGTTAGGATAACAGTAAAAAATGAATAAGATTATCTTAGTTTTTCTTACTGTCACACGAGAACAACTGCCTGCCTTTTTGTGTTTGTCGGAAGACTGATATATAATGTTATGGAAAATCTACTTGGGATTCCCCGGTGACCAACGGACGTCGGACGGCTTCAAAGATTTTATATACTATCTTTTGTTATTTGCTATCACGTCCTTAGCATCTACTTTCAGCAGATATGTTAGGTTAGCATGTAATAATAAGTCATAGGGGAGATTTTTTTCTTAACGGAATATCACATTTACCTGATCCGGATATCGAATGAATATAAAACAAACCATTTTAAATATCCATCAATATTGTATAAGGTAACATTATTGCCCACTATGAAAGAGACCTACCTACAAGTATAATTTATACTTATCAACATACAGTAGCGTACAAGTGGGTATATTTCCTCTGTTTAATGCATTCAAAAATTTCACAACAAAAATTGCTTTTAATTTGTTTTTCAAAATTATTTTCAACTTCATTTTCATAATGATCAAACAAAACTGTAAAGTAATTCAAAAGTTGTGCCTAAAATAGTAAAAATGAAGTAGTACATAGGTAGCGAGTACATAAGTAAGCGAGATTAAAAGCAGCCTACTGCTTGCAGAGTGGAGGGCCGCGGACTGCGCGATATTATAATACGAAAGAGCCTGCATTACCGCTCTGGGAGGTACCACCCTTCGGCCGCCTTCTCGCTCGTACTCCTCGCCTCGCATAATGCCGTCTAGCTCACACGCAGAGCAAAAAGAAATCATTTATAGCAAGAAAGGTGTAGTATATCATTAACTTAAATAATTATGTAGGCGAACTCGCAAGAGCACCGTAGTCGCTACGGTACCTAGCGCGTCGCGTTTGCGTTACGCACGCACCTGTGCGCTGTGCCGGGACGGGGACGTGACGGGAACGCGCGCGTTACGCTCGGAGGGTGCTCGGTGGTGGTGGTGGAGAGCTTGTGTGGATAGTTTCATGATTACAGTTTCGCATAATGGAGTGCGATGTGGAGTGACTGTGCGCTGTAATCATTGGGGAAATATAGCGCGACAAGCAAAACGAGAATTACTTTTTTCTCTTTGAGTGTTTACGTCAGCGGAAACACTTGACTATTACATAACGAAACGCGATAACTACATGACAATTAAAATTGCATTTAAATATAAAACAGCGTCCACTGAGAGCTTTCTACGTTTTGATGAACACAAAATAATTAGAAATAGCTTTGACATTTTTCAGCTTTTTTAATATTTTTCAGTTTCAGAAACGTGTAGGTACCCTTTATACAGTATCTTTTCTGAGAAGCAATATGTAATACCTACTTTGAGCTAAAAGCTGACACTGAAGAAGATATCTGAAGTACATACAAATACAAAAAAAACTCCTATCAGGAATAGGTAGGTACAATTTTAAAAGCACATAAATACGAGTATAACTGCCACCCTTGTGTATAATCTATAGCAATAAAGGAAATAGAGTTTCACTATGATATTATTCAAGGAATATCTTAATAAATGGCTAACTGACAACACATAGGTACTATAGCTTGACCGAGTATTTTTGAAAATAAACCAGATTTAATGTTAATTTAGTTATATGTATAGGTAATAGAGTTTATTATTGTAAAACTAGGTAATAACATTTTGATATCCGACATGTATGTTAACACTAACATCTTCTATATACACAGTTATGCTATAAACGTATCTTTATCTGTAACCTCATTCTTTTTCTTATACATAGGAGGCAATCAAGCATGCAACCCGCATAATGGTAAGCAGTTAACGTAGCCTATTTTATTTGCATGCACGCTTGCAATAGCAGAAGTACCTACCACTTGCGTGTTGCCACTCCAAAAATGTAAACAAAGGAGTTAATAAAGGAATATCTCTGGGATAGGAAAGTGTTTAATTACAAAACGCATTCCTAAATGAGCGCTGGAAACCAGAACTTACAGGAATATAATTACACCGTTGTGTGTAGTTATTTGGCTGTGGTTTTCTGTAAGGTGGAGGTCCCAACCCGGTCGGGCTAGCTCGCTTATATGGTCCAAATTGTATGTAACTCATACCAAAGTGTAAATGTTATAGATACTCAGCGATTTCAAGGAATGGCCTGAGTTTTTAGCCAATTCTTCTCGTACGCTACCCTTGTCAGCGAAGTAGCTATAGGATAAAAATATGCAGATATTTGTTTTTATGATGCTATGTTGATAAGTATCATGCATTTGAACTAAACGAATAAATAAGTTTGTTGGAGATAAATATTATATGCCCGTCTTCTGAAAAGTATGAATTAAAAAATAACTTCAAAAAGCGAAAAATAACTGAACCACATATTAAAGTCGGCTAGGTTCACTTCTATAACCTACTCTATTCAGCTTCGCAATGACTATCTCTAATGAAGCACTTGACTTTGTCTTAAGTCGGTTTAATTTTTTTATATTTTATTTATTACAGACAATTTATAGGTACCTACATATTTGAAAAATATGAAGACGCTTCTTCCAATTCCTATTACGTTCAGGTGATTGGGCAGCATCAACATTTTGATACCACTGACCAGCCATCCCAAATAGTCCAAATACTTCGACGACTGGTCAATCTTGACATGATTTTACTTTCAAATATTACAATAATAGTTAGTATTCTTTCCAGTAAGAGTGCAACGTGAAAATGACGCGCTTACTTATTACAACAAGAGACGATCCCTCAGTACCATACTGTGGGAAGCCAAATTCTAATTCATATTTTTATGGATTATATTATATATTGTTGTTTATTTTACATTTTTTTACATTTATTTTCCTAAATTTCTTTATGTATGGTTTAATGATTTCTCTCCCTTCCTGCCTGCCACAAATTGTAACTAATACCAAATTATATACCTATGTATGTATGTTTTACTCTGGCGATCAAAAAGCCCCTGTTATCGAATTGGCTGTAGGAATAGTATTTGCTAACTTTTATTGTTTTTTTTTGACGTTCGTTATTATTTCTTTGTATACGTACTGTTTACATAAAAATATATTAATCGAACATAGCATAATATAAATAATACCTATATATATAAATCATGAAGCTCATAAATATGTACCTAGGTGGTTTCTAGTTATATAATCAGTTGTTAATTTAGTTATAAGATACTGTTTGTTTTCCGAATAAAATAAAATAAATAAATAAGTAGGTATAGTGCATTAGTTCTTATTGAATAAATGAGTATGAATTTGACTTTAAAAATAAACCAAAGCTTCTACGTGCGGTGGAAGGTGGAAGTAACTGGAGAAACTGGTCACAAGTTTAGTTTAATAAAATTGGATGTACATAGGTATTTAGTATACCTAAGTGTTATTGTTTTGCATTGTTCCTACAAACGGCAAACCATTCTGTGTCAAAATATTTGCAACATTAAGATTCGAAAATTTAATTAAAAGAGCAATATTAATATTATAATATTTTTTAATTAAAAGAGCAACTAAGTATATAAAACTACTAATTCCAAGACATTTTGTCGTCGACGACACTCTATCATCATTAGGTTTAAATTTGAGTAATATCATGATATCTTTAAGTATTTTGAGCTCATCGTGAGGTGGCTATTATTTGAACATGCTAGGAGCGATGGGCAAAAGTTTTCAGACGAAAGTAGAATTACTTCACTATACGTGCTTCAGGCGATTTAAAAGTGAGTGTTGGTATAAAGAGTGTGTAAAAGCAATGGATAATTATATTTAGATAATCTAACCACTTAAACAGCGTGAGTTCAGATGCTTGTACAGAATTGCCTACAGGCTAAGCTAACTGCACCCCCATATATAGAGGTACTTCAGTTTCATGTTATGCCTTACTGGGGATTAACAGGATATGACTAATTTATTTTTATGCATGTTAATGCACGTTGTGTGAACCCTCAAGAGGTTGACATTAAGAAATCACAGTGCCCGACTCGAAATCTGTCATGAAATGCAGCCTTAAAGACTTGGCTGGAGATACAATAACTGTAGGTGAAAATTATAAAAAGCATGCCAGATCGAATGCAGACACACCTCATGTTATGGAACATTACACATAATTATATACCTACTTTATAACTTTAAATGAGCAATTCTTGTAAAGAATTATACTTAACGGTTTAATCTTGCTTACCTACACTAAATACCTACAGGCGGTGGTGGCCGAGTGGGAAAGTAACCGACTTGCACGCAAGAGGAGTGAGAGTGAATTTCACTTTGTGGAGTTTATATGTACTAATCAAATTCACCATCTGCTAACGGTGAAGGAAAACATCGTGAGGAAATCTACATGTCTTAGAAGAAATTCTAAAGACATGTCTGATTCACCAACCCGCATTAGGCCAGCGTGTGTGAATAAGGCCTAAACCCTCCCTCTCTCTCTTAGAGAGAGAGGAGACCCGTGCCCAGTAGTGGGACATGTATTTTTTTTTATTAAACAAGCAATTATATAAAACGACTAATTCCAAGACATTTTGGTTGCTATTATTATACTAATATAAAGCTTAATTTTGTTTCTAGATACATTTGTTTGTTCGAACGAGCTAATCTCTGAAACTACCAGTCTATGTTAAATTAATCATCAGGCATTTGTTAGCTCCGCCCCATTCTTGACAAAGGTTATAAGATATTTTACATCACGCTTTGACCTAAAAGGAGCATGGCAGGACGCTTACTGGAGTATGTGCAGGTGGCCATTGTAGGTTCACCGAAGGATGTCGTGCTTTTATAGATACCAGGTGTTGACAAAGTTTATTGCAGCTGCAGTAGCTCCTACATAGGAAAGACCAAGTGGATCGTTGCTGAACCGGTCAAAGAAACTATCGCCGCTGTAAAAAACCGACTAGGGTTTAAGATTTCTCGAGGGTGTTCATTTCATGTCTCGAGAATTTTCAAACTCGATTTCTCGGGCCTCCCTGGGAAACCGAGAAATTTTTCATCGTGATTATTTCAATTAAAAAAATAAGTTTAGACTGCCCTGGTAGTACAGTATGCGTAGGTGCAGTATGCGTCTGCTGTGCACAAGGTTGTGGGTTCGATTTCCGCACAGGGACAAAGTTTGTGGGATCCACAAAGAGTTATTCTGAGTCTGGGTGTAATTTGTGTCCGTCAATTGTATGTTTGTAAAGTCCCCCGCAACACAGAGCTTGTTCTCTAGTGCGGGAGTAGTCTTACACAAAAAAAACTCTTGTTAATAAAAACAAATTATTTTTTTATTCTACTAGGGTGGCAAACAATCCCGATGTTAAGCAGTTACCATAGCCTATGGACGCTTGCAATACTAGAGGCATCACTTGCGAGTTGACAACCCATTTTTTTTCCATTTCGTAAAAAAAAGGGAAAAAGAAAAAGAATTCCTAATACGATTCTTTCAAAACGCATCTCTAAATGAGCGCTGGATTCTCCAGCGAACTACACACAACTACACTGATGGGTGTAGTTATTTAGCTGTGGTCTTTTGTAAGGTGGCTTGTTCGCTAGTAGTAGCCCTACCTCCCTTAGATATAATTTAATACAATAGGTACAATATTTCTCTTATTTTCAAAATCAACTTTCTCATAAACTTAAAGTACTTTCTTCTCTCTAAACCCTAGAACGGACAGATTAGCAAATCCAATATTACAGAATACATAGGTACTCAGGTCAAGCACTAATCAGTGGACTTAATTTTATCGTCCACAAATCCTATCTACTGATCTGAACTGATTATTCAAGAGAAGCTATTTAAAAAATATTATAGGGAAACCTTTCTACGAAATGGAATCCAGTGTTCTCGACTGCGCAAAGAAGAGCTTTTTGGCGCATTCGAGTAATGCTGTGAATACGGATTTATTTCATGTGACTAACGTAAATTATTATCTATTGACATGTGTCAATAGATAATAATTTACGTTAGGTAGTGCTACGTTACGTTTATATTAGTTAGGTATGCATGAAGCCGAGGTCCGTGCCAGGTGATGCAGGTGCACTTGGAGAGGCCTATGTCACGCAGTAGACTACAATGATGATGATAAAGAGAAGATCATTCTCTCTATCTATATAAATACTTCATACTCACAAAATGTTAACTTTGTTGAAATTAATATTTTTAACACGAAACAACAACAACGAATTCTTTTCGTGCTAAACAAAAGTTGAAAAATTATGTGTATAAAACATTAATGAGTGTAATATATTGAATGACCCTGCCGAGGTTTTCCCAAGAGACTATAGCATAGGGTTGTTTTAAAGTTCAGCGAGTGACACCCTTGGTGTTGCAAACGTCCATAGGCTACGGTAACTGCTTACCATCAGGCGGGCCGTATGCTTGTTTGCCACCTTGGTAGTATAAAAAAATCATTTTTTGAAACTTGTATTTAACTATTAAAAATAAATACAGACGAACATGGAACCTCCTCCTTTTTGAAAGTCGATTATAATAATGTAATTTTGTATACCTAAAGGTATATAAGTAGATAGGTAATGAATATTACAGTCTCTCACAATATGATACAGCCGATGTAAAACATAACGTTAATTCAGAAATGATGTCAACCATCAATTAGTTTTAATGACGCAGACTGCATGATGGACTGCAGACTTATTTTATATATATAAAAATGTTCCACTATACTACATTCTTTTTTTTTTAGGTTTTTTTTAATGTATGTCCTTCAAAAAAGGAAGAAATTCTTAATTGAGATTCTTAATCTCCTCCTTTTTTGAAGTCTGTTAAAAACTAAATGTGGAGTGTTGAAAAGCCGCTGGTGATCTGGTGATGTCTTATTGTACTTTAGCAGTTCGTATTGCATGCTAGCGCCGCGGATCGATAGATCTACAAGGTTAAGCAAACTGGCCGCGGTCAATCCGTAGATGGGTGACCGTTTTCTAAAAACACAGCAAGATCCTCCTTTGTCTCGGCAAGCACGAAAGTCGTTGGTCCTACGCCTGATCCCTTTCCACTCGAGTCGGATTGCCGCCTCATAGGACTATAAGAGTGAAGGAATAGTGAGTGCACCTGTGTTTGTGCACACACTTGTGCACTTAAGTTATGTCCTGCACAGTTGACTAATCTCCGTTGAGATTGGCCGCCGTGACCAAAATCGGTCTGGACCACTATTATTTTATTATATATACTAGCGACCGGCCCCGGCTTCGCACGGGTAAGTTTCTCAGACCACGAAAACATGTTGTTCCATACCAACTTTGCAACTTCTTTTTACCCCTAAGGGATTAAATTTACAAAAATCCTTTCTTAGTGCTTCCTTACGTTATAAAAGGAACACCTGTGCAAAATTTCAAGTTTCTAACCCTTTTAGTTTAGGCCCTGCGTTGTTATGTCAGTCAGTCTAACTAATAGATCATTGTATTTTAACCCTTGCTAAGGAATAAGTATTGATCACTGGTAAGTATATGTTACCTATATGTAATCCTATACAACTAATATTATAAATGTGAAAGTTTGTGACTATGGATACCTATATAGATGTTTGTTACTCTTACACGTTAAAATTACTAAACAGATCTGGATGAAATTTAGTACGACGATAAATAGATAATTCTTTATTGTACAACATAAAATTACAAAAGCTTACACTTTCTAATATCAAACAGTCAATAATCTAGTACAATGGGCGGCCTTATCGCAAAGTGCGACAGGAATGACTAGAACTCTTAAAAACAAGTGATGGTGTTGTTTATTTTATTAACAACAAATAGTTAAATACAATATTACATTGTGAAAATATGCGTACATGTATAATATATAATAGATATATAAAACAATAGGTACATACACATTTAAATACATACATAATACATATATTATATACTAAAGATATTGCTTAAGGACTTTTTTAATTCATGCTTTCAGATTTTTAAATATATTAAGAGATTATTCTTTCCTTATTTCTATTGGCAATTTATTCCACAAACGGATTGGGCAGCAAAAGATTTATCAAAAAAAATTGTAGAGTGAGTCTCAAATTTTCAGACGACCGCAAGAACCTCGAATGTGTGTCATGAAGGAACTTAAAGCGTTCTCTGAGGTAATTGGGAGCAGTCGGATTAAACAATACTATATAGTAATGTGAGAATATGAAGCCGACGCCACTTGAGTTTGTTGCGAAATTCGGAGACATGATCATAGTTGCGTAAGCCAAATATAAATCTTATACAAAAGTTTTGGAGACGCTCAAGTTTATCAATAGATTAATTATAGTATAGAATAGCACATAGGCTACTTTTACTTTTTATCGTGATAATAATCGACTTCCGCGTTGATGGAGCCGCTGGCAACAGGTAGTACTTATTAGCTTGGAATAGTATAGATAATATTTATGTAAACGTTAAGAGATGTAGGGCATCATACAAGGGAGCAGGTCCGACTCGGGAAGGATCTTCACGGCGTTGGTTAAGAAACGTGCTCCTATCTTGGAGTTACAAAACCCTTATACAAGTACTTTAATAGTTATTGGGTCGGCAACAACGGTTGTGTGATGTGATGACGGAGGTGTTGCAGACGCCCACAGGCTAGTAGGTACCTAATTATTTACCATCACGAGGGCCGTATGCTTGATGCCGCCTACAAAGCAATAAAAAGCATTTGACACTTTAAGCACGTGACTTCACTAAGGCCTATTAATTGAAAGACTACCTACACGAAATGTTATATGGCTTATTAATATTATGATTGTGTTGTGTATGTCCTTTGTTGGAGATCAAAAAAAATAAAATAAAGGCCTGATCAGAAAATCAGCGCTGCAGTATAAAATGCCGCAGCACAGAACAGAGATTGGGACCCTTTCTGACATCACACAGGATAATTTTATTTTTGTGTTGTTTTTATGTGTCTAGCTTTTGTCTACCGTCTGTTATCCTGTGTATGTTCGAATAAATGCTTTTCTTTCTTCTTTCTTTAATCTCAATGAATAGTATACTAACTTCGCGCGAGCGTTCAATTTCCCGTCGGAATAGTGTTTTTATTTTCAGGATAAAAGTAGCCTATGTGCTATTCCAGACCTATACTATCTCGGTGCCGATGGTTCGTGGACTGATGGCCTCTGGTTTATCCAGGTCCGTTAAGCCGTTTTGACTTAATTGAGTACCAAACATCCATCCATCCATCCCTCCAAACTTTCACATTTGTAATAAAAGTTTTCGCCCGTGGCTTTGCCCGTCCGTACAATCCCATGGGACAGTATATATTCGGGATAGTAAGTAGCCTATGTGCTATTCCAGACTATATTCTACATCTTAGCCAAATTTCCTCCAGATCCGTTAAGCCGTTTGGTGTCATTGAGTATTCATACCAACATCCATGTACCCAAACTTCCGCATTTATAATATGAGGATAGATTTCTGACAAAATATGATTTATTATTTATTGCCTGCGGCAATATGCAGTTAATTAGCTATTGCTGCTATATCTACCAATCTCCTTGCCAAATCCTTCCTTTTGATCCGTTTAGTCGTTCAGTATTGAAAGCGTAACAAATAAATAAACTCACATTCGCATTTATAATTCATAAAAATAATTGTAACTAACACAAATTAATTTTATAAATGCGAAAGTTAATAAGTATGGATGGATGAATGGATATTTGTTACTCTTTCACGTAAAAACTACTAAACGGAACTGGATAAAATTTGGCACTGAGATAGATTATGGTTTGGAATAACACATAGGCTACATTTTACAGCGATAACCAACATCCACGCGGGCGGAGCCGCGTGCAACAGCTAGTAATATAATACACATACACATAGGTATATAAGTATAGACTGTTATGATTCTTATAACTATTAAAAGATATCTCAAAATAAATCTAATAGAACTCCAGACTGCACGCGGTACAAAATCAAATTTAATTTTAGACTAAAAGGTAAGAATGAAATGCAATGAAGATAGTGAACAAATCAGAAACAAATCGAGGTAGGTACCTACTTTATGTTAGCAGAGGTAAAATATCTATTTAAACAAAATCATATGAATAAACATGGCACAAAATCATTAGTTCTGAAAAAATATCTCTATATTTTATTTGTTTTTATTTTTAAAAGGACTTTTTAAAAAGACTCCCGCATTAGGAAAGAAGCCCAGTGCCGCGGGAGACTTTACAAACATACAATTAACGGACACAAAGTACACCTAAACTCTTTTTGCCCCGTGAGGGAATTGAACCCACAATACGCCGCTCACAGTGTTAAATGGCAAGGTAAGCAACTTAATCCACTGAACCGACCGTGCAGTCTGATAAATGAATAAAAAAACTTTGTACCTATTTTTAAGTAGGTAGGTACATTGCACGGAGGAGTTTACGATTTGGCATAGTTATAGCTTATATGATGGAGGAGTTTTGACTTGGGTGGCAAACAAGAATACGGCCCGCCTGATGGTAATCAGTAACCGTAGCCCATGGACGCTTGCAATACCAGAGGTATCACTTGCATGTTGCCAACCCATTTTTTTACACCAGGGCTTTAAGATGGGATAAAAGTGCGGAAAGTTTAAAATTACGGTTTAATTTATAATAATAAGCCTTTTTCTATCATAAAAAATTGGGTAGCTAGCTGGTCACCTTATGTGGGATACCAGTACCGATTTTAATCGGGAATAGTTTCGCCTGTAGCATAATTGCCAAAAAATTTACAGTTTCCTAATTAATATTAAATCTTATGTATTGTCAGACAAAATAACCTTATCAACTATGATCATATGCAAGTAATAGGTACAAACATGTGAATGGTAATTCATAATTCGTACCTTTGCCCTACCTCTTGTACTTATAAGGTTAAGACTATCATTTAAACGGTCACCAGCTAGGTAATCAAAGAGGTTTCGGTAAGCTTCAATATGTGTTTTGTCAGCAAACACATTGAAGTAGGCTGCTTCTTATGGTCGGCAAAATAGAGCAGCTTATCATGTAATTTTAGGCAGCCTTAATTAAAACTGATGTGATAAGTAATTTAATAAATACTTAACTAAGTTTATGCAAGTGATATTAGTAATAAGTAGAGCACCAAATCATGATTAAGTTTTTAAAAAAAAATGGAAAACAGATTTTATGTATAATTTATAAATAATTAGTTTTCTGTGTGGTTATAAAAACAATTTTAACAAAAAAAACCGACTTCAGTACGGAAAGTTGTAAAATTTTCAAATATTTGTTTGTTACAATCAAATAAAATCGACTGAGCGTCGGGCTGAACAGAGGTCAAGTAGGTATTATAAGCAATATTTAATCTGTGCAATCCGCGCTCAATTCATTCACGTCATTATTTCTTATTAATAGTTGCTTAGCAACAATAACCGAAACTTATCTCATCGCCATCAGTAAAATACTTATTATTGAGAAGTTCAGATGGCCATCTGTGGTCTTCTTCATCAGTTTTAGGTACTTCACCAAATTACACTTTCTGAATGCAAATGATTGATTAGTTGTTAAAAATATTGAAATTGCTACCTATATGTGTGCCTATAACTTTTGAGGAGTTCCCTCAATTCCTCATGGATCCCATCATCAGAACTTTCTTTTGATGATAATGGGACCAAACTGGAAGTATGTCCAGTCAGACAAAAAAATATTTTTTCAAATCGGTCCATAAATGATGGAGTTATGCGGTAACAAACATTAAAAAAAGTGAGTTTGACTTTGGTCCCATTTTCATCATTTATATAAGAAAGTTTTGATGATGGGATCCATGAAGAATTGAGGAAACTCCTCAAAAATTATAGGCACACATAGGTATAGAAATGTCAGTATTTTTAGCAACAAATCAAACATTTGCATTCAGAAAGTACAATTTGGTGAAGTAAAACTGATGAAGAAGACCACCGATGGCTATTTTAACTTCTCAATAATAAGTATTTCACGGATGGCGATTAGATAAGTTTCGATTATGGTTGCTAAGCAACTATTACTAAGCAAATGTAATGTACTTAGCAAATGAAAAATGGTACAATTGAACTGGCTTGATAATGAAGCCGGAAGCTGGGTATCGGAACTTCATAATTAAACAATGTAATCTAGCCGTGTTTGGTTATTTGAATGGTCATGAGATGCACTTTAGCTGTAAATTATCAGATTTAAAAAAGTCTTTAAGGGAGGAAAGTGAGATAAGATTTTGTATAAAAGTTCATTCTGTTTAAATACCTACTGACTAGACTAGACTAGGGTAATTGTAAAAATGAGTAAATAATAAAAGGTAATTAGCATTGTGACGTAATTGGAATTTGAATTCGAAAACTTGTCCCGTCGGCGCTACGTGAAGCGAGGCGGGCGAGGCGAGCGAGGCGGGCGAGGCGAGCGAGGCGGGCGAGGCGCGAGCGCCGGCGCTGCGTGCACGAATTATGCAATTTCATTTCAATTTGCGGCGACGAACATTCCGCGAGGGTCGCGCGGGTGGCAGGTGGGGCGCGGGGGGCTGGGGGGGCGCGAGGGAGGTGGCTATTAAGGCATAAAGGCTGCACACACGCGGCGCAGTTTTTTCGCCCCCCTTCGCGAGGTACCGCGCGACATTACACCCTAACACCACTACTTAGAATCGAATCGGCCGTCAGGGTGTGTTGATTAAATTATTTCTCCATTATTTGATTCGCCACCTCTTTCAACATGGCGGCAAAAAATCAGCACCACGTAAGTGAACCGCGGACTACCATCTACAAAGTTGAGTTTAAAACATGAGAAAATATACTACAAATAAATAGCTTTAAGTACTACCTATCTTTAATACTCAAGTGACCAATGCCAATATAATATACTAAATTATTCAATAGATACTTACCTACTTAACTGACCTGACTGTTCAATTTTTAATTGATTAGTTGATGTTACTACAAAATGTCATGTACTGTTTGCAAATTTTCTAATGTGATTAGTTTTAAATGGTTGACTGGCCTGTTGGTCTGGTGGTGGTCTCTACCACTCCACGTTTGGTCCCTCCAGCTTAGCAGTCAGGGTCTCTACTCTGACAGCTAAGCTTGAAGGGACCAAACATTATGTGATTCATAAATGTTTGTCCTGAGTTTAGATGTAATTTGTAAAGTCCCCTGCGAGACAGGACTTATTCCCTAATGCGGGGTTTACCTTTAAAAAGAAAAATACATATAACCAAGCCTAGAATCATGTGATAGAACGGGTAAACTGCGAAATATGTTATGAAATTTGTTTCTGAAGTTTACCTAGGTACATATGCATATGATAGGCTTTATATCTGAAAACAAAAGGTAGGTACTGTAGAAGTGACCTCACATAACAGTTAAAATGAACAATTGGAATTTAGTAATTCTTGAAGAACTTCTTTTGCCTTTATTACAGAACTTTAAGAAAGCTAGATCCCTTTTGAGATAATGATATTATCTACGTGAATATGGAAATCGAGTTAAGTGTCAACAACACAGTACCTAACCCACTTGTGTGAAATTTAAGTGAGTGTGGTATTTAAGTTTTAAATATTTATTTATTTATGGTAAATTAATGGTATGTATTAGAGATGTTGTAGGTGGCCGCCATTGTGTTGCATTAATGTGTAAATTTCATATGAAAGTAAGTATGTAGACGTGTTCATTGACATTTCGTTTGACTGAACGACTGTATACTTATAAATAATTCTGTAACAAACTTAACAAAACATTACCTACTATAAAGCTATAGCTTAAGGTCTATAAACATACTCGGGTGTTGAGTCAGAGCACAAATCATTCTAATAAACTAAAAACAAAAAAATATACCTCCTAAATATTCTTATAATTAAACTAGTGGTCGAAATTGTGTTAAACCACAGATTACTAAATAGTTACTGTTAAACTGTATGAGATTTGGTACAGTTGTCTACTGTACCAAATCTCAAATTCTGGAGGTGCTACTTGCAACATCATTTGGATGGAGATCCTGAAGGAACTCAGTTATAGAATCATTTGCATAACGGAGGTGCGACGGGTAAATACTATAAATATTGACGCTTCCATTTTCGCTTTTATATGTGTAACTCGTAGCGTTTTGAAAACCTCTTACCAAACAGTCTAAGGAGAGACATCGCCTCCTTGTGTGCGTTCTACCACCTGTACAATGTGTTCTGAATTGGTCGATGTGATGACCACG
The DNA here is from genome assembly GCA_947095525.1 of Trisateles emortualis. Lineage (NCBI taxonomy): Eukaryota > Metazoa > Arthropoda > Insecta > Lepidoptera > Erebidae > Trisateles > Trisateles emortualis. The sequence continues at coordinate 18,970,804 of OX352743.1, forward strand.
GCCACGTTTCATCAACGCACTATCGCCACCAACAGGGAGAGCATCCTCACATCCTAGCACGTCAAGTATGCCGTACCGTACGGTTTCAGAGGAATTTCTTACCACGTACGATAAGGTTGTGGAATGAGCTGCCTGGCGACAATTTCCTGAGAGACTATATATAGCATGGGGTCCTTCGAGAAAGGAGTCACAAGGTTTTTAAAGAGTTGGCAATGCGCGATATACACCTCCTGGTGTTGCAATCGTCCAAAGGCTACGGTAACTGCTTAACATCAAGCGGGCCGTACGTTTGTTTGCCCCCTTGATGGTATGGTAAAAAAATGCTGTTGAAAGTTCAGGTGCAACTTCATCTCCTGAACCGCCTACTCTTTTATGCAGCTAAGTTGGTCTTAGCAGTGCTGATGGAGCTGCTACCATTCTACTATACCGACAGTACTCAGCGCACCCACAACGACGCGGCGACGGTGAGAGTGTGTTCGACGCTGACGAAAGATTTTCTGCGAACTTCTTTATTTTGTAATCAACAAACACCATGCACATGGTTCTCCACACTTTGCATTTACCAGTTCCACACGGCATGCGGTAGCGCCGGCTTGCTCGATAGGTTATCATTTAACAATCGGACAAGTCAGGAGTTGCTTGCGCTACTTTAGCTTTGAAACTTGTGACAAAATGGTTAAATATGAGAGAGGCAATTTATTGATCGATACTTACTTAAGTTGGTGGTATGGGCTTTTTACATCTGAGGATGCCTTCGAAGACTTAAATAGATGATCATCTATATACCATACAATATAAGTAGGTAGGTATATATACTTAGAAATCTTTGAAATTTATATTTTCACGTTTAAAAAGCCTAGATATGTTCAAGCAAAGCGGCGCGCTACGGGCGGACCGGACACATTCATCTTTTGCATCATACCAGTTGTCACCTACGGGTATCTATTAGGTATGTAGTTTTTGAGTTTAGGAAGTTAGGAACACAGAAAACTTATACCACAACTTATAGGTATAAATAACTAGCTGACCCGTGCCCAATTCGTTGGGCGTTTTTTGGGTTAATGCTTTAAAAGTAAAAGTAAACTTTCTATTTGCAAAATAATTTTCAAAATCGGTTTAGTAGATCCAAAGATTACAACCTCACAAACTTTACGTCTTTATACTTAATATTAGTAGGTAGGTACCTATGGATAACATGTGAAAAGCGTGATGTTTCTTAGCAGTCATTTCCTTAGGCTCAATCCCATTCGGTTCAGGCATTAAAATCCGGCAGGTAGGCATTCGGGAGTAGCATTAGCTTATGTCTCTATAATAAGTGTCACGGTATGACATGTATGAAGATTTTTTAATTACCTTTTTCATCTGCAAGTCTAATTACGAAATATTTTCTGTAAAAACTTTAGGTAGTTACTATTATATTGCAAACAATTTTTTTTAGTTAAAAACGCTTAAGTCGGATCTAAGGCTTTTTAATTTCTGATTTATGTCCGTTTGAAACGCAACTAAACCTTACCTTATCGTTAATTCAGTTTTATAGAATAGAAAAAACTTTCTTGAATCATAAACTTTTGTATGGGTAGCGTAGGTACAAGAATCTACTACTTAATAGAAAGGACACAACGGTGGAGGTAATACAATACGTCACGAGATACCCCAAACATAGAGCTATAATCCACTAATAGTTCTACTAAAACGTGTATTGTCCCAATAAAAGGAAGTGACAGACAGGCGAGCCATCACCTAAACAAACGCACGATTCACTCCTCACGCGCAGATATCGGCGCGAGGGTGACATTTGTTTGGACAGCGGCACAATAGCGCCGGATACGAACGCGAAAACGAACCATTATAAGCGCGATAAAGGAACTTAAACATCTTTAAAAGCATTGAGGTGTCGTCCCCCCCCCCCCCCCCCCCTCGCCGCTCTTCCGAGCTCCTAATGACGTAAAACGAGCTCGCACTCTTTTGTTTTGTTTCCGATAACCACCGCAATCCGCTCCTTATTGGGTTACCGCCTTTAATCATTGACGCGCGACGAGCTGTAACCGAGATGTGCCCCTAACGACGCGCAATCAATACGCACCGCACCACTCGCCGCCGCCGCCGCCGCCTCGTCCGCCGACGATTGTGTAATCAATACTCCTTTGATTCAACCAAATAAAAATGAGTAATTGAATCCCACTTTGTAAGAAGCTTCGCACAAAGTAGACTGATGTTTAGTTAGTGAGTAACCTACCCGCAGCCCGCGCGCGCCACGCTCGCGTGTTACATTGTCACGACAACATAGGTATCTAAGTACAAGTAGTGACACACGATGACACGAGATATACTAATTATGTGTAACATACACTAATAGGCACCTACCTACCTATGTTTACTTAGTAGGTACATGTGCTCTGCCATAGACTGAGAATAGTAATAAAGTCAAGGGAATAGGAGTTTGTATGTATGTAAAAAGTAATCTACAAAACAACGCGATGGCCGCCGGCAACTAGATACCTATGTCCTATTTGTTAAATTCCTCACTTTCTATTCACTTAACTTGTTTAATTTATTATTAGGTATTTATGTTTTTTTATACCAACTATACAAACAAGCACACGGCCCGCCTGATATTAAGCAGTTACCGTAGCCTATGGATGCTTGCAATACAAGAACTTGCGTGTTAAAACTAGTGACAACTGTTTTCTATAGATATAGCTTTTATATAGCTGATAGATTTAATAAAACCCTAAGGCATTCTGCATCACGAGAACAACTAATACTTACCTATTACTTACTGTATGGAGAGAGCCGAAGCCGGACTAAGCACACTTCATCGGTTTAGAGTGAGCACAAAGAGAAATACTGAAATCACTTTGAAAAATCCTACAGATATCCTGTTAAATAGGACCTGCAGCGTTCTTACACACCATGGGCATAATGTTGTCTACACACCGGGCCCGCTGGCCCACCAGCACGGACAGTCACAGCATGTAGGTACTCGTAGCGTTCACAATCAGTGATTGCCAAACCGGCGCGGCGGGCAATTGAATCGTGCGCCCGGATCGTTCTCGCGTCCCGGCCCCGGTGTGTAGACACCTTAAGAGACCCCCTTGAATCATTAGGTTAGGGACTCCAGTTAGGTCTCTATAAGCATAGAAGACAAAATAAAAATAGCAGAAGCAAATAAAAACGATGCACATTTATATTGCTAATGTAATCATTGTACATTTATGGATTTTTGGTCCCCTCCCCCTCCATATATGTACACCTATAGCTGCGTCCGTGTTACCTACATACGCTCGCTCTATACTTAGTACCTATTCATTTTTTTTATTGATTGTACATTGTTTCTTTATTAAATAGCTTATCACCTAAATTTCAAATCTGTATGGTAGGTATATTGGTTTCTGACAATTATTTGTGGGCCCGAAAGACTAGGTACTAAAAATTAATTATGAAATTTAAAAGTGGCATTGGGGCCCGCGGGCCCGGGTCCGTAAGCCACCCTACCCCTTTTTGCTACCACAAATACCTATTGTATTTCATACCAAATTGTAATTGTTATATCTACCTACTCTGGCGATTAAAAAGAGTTGCAAGAGTTTCTTGGCAATTCTTCTTGAGGCCTACTCTAGTCCGTTCAGTAGTTTTTACTTGAAAGAGTAACAAACACCCATCCATCCATACTCACAAACTTTCACATTTATAATATTAGTAAGGATCTATAAAAGAAGCAGAAGAGAACTTTAAGTAGGTAAGTACTTATTACCTACTACTAACTAGTAGGTAGATAGGTAAGTAGCTACTAACTAGTTTATTATAATCGTATCATGTGATATCTAGTTTTTCTTAGATTTACCAAAAATAATCTTATTCTTAAAATTTAATAAATACCTACACTAGGTAGGTATCTATCTAAAACATTAGGTACTATCTAAAAAAGATTAAGCTGTACAAGCTTTACAGTTACAAGCAACAATTATTATGTAGGTACTACTATTATTAACTACTACTATTATTATTAAGTAGGTATAGATACCTACTACTTATTATTTGTACCTGCTTACTACTTACTTAGGTGGCAATCTTACAATAGGCACCAAATGTAACGTTTGTGTGTTGCCGACCAAATTATTTTTACACCAGAGCCACAGATTACTAAATAGTTACAGAGTGCTAAGATGGGATATGAAAACGTTTCTTTCAAAACGCATTCCTTAATGAACGTTATAGGCCTATACTCACACACAGGAACACAACTACAGTTAACTACACTACTATCTACCACTCTTAAATATAAATTGCCTGCGTTAAATGTTTCTTGTAACTCAGTATAACTTTGTTACTTACAAGTTCAGAAACATTAAAATGACAACTAAACCAAGCCGAAAGTTTTGCAGCGCCATCTAGGAATAGATTTATATAACCCGCTGAAAAATCACTCCCGTAAATAACATCTTAATCTTTTTTGACTTATGTTAAAATTAGTTTTGTAGTTTATAGTTAATTTTATTAACTGTAAAATATTCCTTTGTATCTAATTGTTATTGTTGTTAACAAGTGAAGAATATAAAAGTCAATAAAAAATAAAAACATCATATAAAACAGCAGTCTTATCATTGTTATGTTTTTTCTCCATCTAATTGCAAGCTGAAAACTAAGTTTAATATTATGAATTATTAAGATACCTTGTTTTGAATTTTTGAACGGTTCTACAAATGTCATCGACACCGTCTTGACCGTCTGACTGTCAGTGTCAGTAACATAACCTCAATATACTTTTAGATATTTTTGGTAAACAGAAAGCTAAAATGTTAAGATCACTTATTAACAAAATTAGCCCCGCTCAGTCATCATGCGGGTTCCATACCACGGCGTGTTTAAATGAAGTGAGACTGCTAAGTCGGCTGCGAGTGGTCGACAATTCTGAGATCGGCAAGCGAGCCATGGCTGAAGGCAAACCTCCAAAAGTTATCTGCGTTTATAACAAACAACGTACGTATCTATTATTACCATGGTTTTACACTGACTGTTCATGGCATAACAGTCATATTGTTAGGTTTAACTCGTCGCCAAACAACAGTATAACAGCTGTTCCTTCTGTATTACAGGTATAGGGTATATTGGTGACAGAGTAATGGTAGCGATAAAAGGTCAAAAGAAGAAAGGCATTCTAGTGGGGCTGAAGCAAACACAGAAGGTGAAAGTGCCAAAGTTTGACAGTAACAATGTGGTATTGATTGATGACAATGGCACACCACTCGGCAACCGGATACATGTGCCTATACCCACAATATTGCGCACAATACTAAAGGAGAAGACGCACTCCAAGGGAGCTGATTATACAAAGTTATTGGCAATAGCCACTAGGTTTGTGTAGTGAATGTAATATATAAGTAGGTGATTGTAGGATATTAATAAATTTTTAGAGTAACTAATAATATGGCTGTTTATATTACAACTAAGCTTCCCCTTTAGTTAGTTTTGCCATACTCATAATTACCTTGTGGTAACCGGGTCAAGTAAACGGGAGTAGACCACACGGAAAAGCACCAATGCGGTGGACAGATCTCATTAGGTTGTCGATAGGGATTCCTGTTCATGAGTGCACCAGACTGTCCACCCACAGAAATAATGCGAGGCATCGTAAGGAGAGCTACATCAGCCTCTTTCACATTAAACAATCACCACGACCGCTCTGCCAAGAGTGAAACGAAGTAGAACCGGATTATTAATCTATTAGTATCATGTTTCATTGACTATTATTATTTTTAAAACAGGTTTTTAGTTGTGTGCTTATAGGAACATTAATATTGAGTTAGCAAGTTACTTCGCTAAAGGAATTGTTTTATGCATACTTACTTTACCCCTTTAAATAAAAAAACATTATTTTCCATTTGTTTTGCAACAATAATCTTGTTTCACTTTCTATAAATAATGTTGCACCTCAAAAAGTAAAAGTGCAATGATGCACCATAACACATATGCAATATAGTTAACAATTAAATAGGTATCTGAAGATGATGCTATGCTATGTTAGAAATCAACATTAGAAGTGTTTTTTTTTTTGTATTATGGCTTTACGAATTTGACAGATTTTTGAAAAGTTGTCATTATGAGCTACCTATAAAGGAAAAAATTAAGGAATTGGTTATAAATAAAAACAAAAACCATGATCATTGAAATTTGAAAATTTAATAAAACTTATGTTCAGTTTCATTTTAGAGTAGACTTAATTAAGACACGCTACCTACCGATGGAGATGAGCAGACGACACGACATTAACATTTACAGTGTATATATATATATATATCATCCTACAAGTAAGTAATAGCATAGATAGCCGCGGGACACGTAGCGGTCACGTGCCCCGCGCCTCAACTATGTAGTAAGTAAGGCTTTAGAATTGGTATATTGCTAATGTAACATTTAATCTTTAAAGCTGTGGACGACAGATAGGTACCTATGCACAATAATCACATAAATACTCGTAACGCTATCAACAAGAGAGAGTGTCGCTGACCAAGTAAGTAGGTATCATATCATCATTTGTATAATAAGTATAATGCACAACAGCTGTGACTAGATATTAAGATTCTCGTGCGTTCACTGCCTTCTTCTACTAAGTGTCGTGCGGTGTCGCGGTGTCGCCGACGACTCGGTAACATGTTAAACGATCAATTATCTAATTATAATAAACAACACACGACTATAAAGAGAAGTAACTCTATGCTAAATCATTAAAATCTTCACGATAAATAACTAGTCGGCCGCTCGGCGCGGTCACAACGAATAAACATTCCTACATAGGTACAGTTAAATATATTACAAACACCGGCGCGTAACACAAATATATATACTAGTCGAATAGGTACATCATTATTTATTTGTACATCAAGTGGCGTTACATCAAGTACGCGGTACGCAGGAGGCGGGAGGCGGCAGGGCACTGGGACTGTGTACAGCGGGAGCGGGAGCAGGAGCTGGAGCGGGAGCGGGAGGTCGTCACTTGAATTTGAACGATTGGAATTTCTTGATCGCCTCAAACGTCTGTGGACAGCGCGGGGTCAATGACTGGTCGTGTGACGTCACTAGGTGAGCCGCACGTACACGTACTCGTGCGCGAGTGACGGTGGAGGATGTGTGTGTGTGTGTGGGGGGGGGGGGGGGGGGGGACTCGTACGTGGTACGTACATGGCCCTCGACTGCTTACATTATAAACGAACGTTGTGATAACACTAAACAGCTAATATCGTTAAAACTTTATTAATTGTATAAAATTCGGATAAGGCGATAAGATCAGTGTATAATTAATATAGTTAAAAGTACACGACGATTATGACGGGTCTGTCTGTGGCTGTACATAAACCATGGATAGATAAAACCTTAACGATAACAACGCATGTCCAGTGTTGAGTCGCTAACACTACACAATGATGACGTGACTCGTCGCGCTGCACGTGCACGTACGTACACGTGCACGTGCACGCTAGTGACCGGGAGCCAGTCCGCGGATCTACCGAGACTACCGTGTGATGAACTCGTCGCACTCGTAAATAAAATACTAAATAACAAAATAAACTAAAATTACTGCAACAAAAACTACAATAAAAAATCTACGTCCGATTCGACTACGATAATAATCGTCTAATGATGTATAACTATAATAATATAATAATGTATGTATATCTTAAATTTAAATAGATTTTTTTAAACGTATTACGATAGATTTAGCGCGGGTCGGTCGCGGCACAGATCTCACCCCTCCGCTGTGGCGTGACGTCACGATGCGCGTGCGCACGTACTCACAACAAGTTACAACTATTTCATTCTCTTTATAGGTTCGAAAATGTGTCATGGCGCCGTAAACCGGCGGTGTATGCGTCTTGTCGATGTCGCGAGATATATTTAGCGCTATAGCTAATAAACACCACCGCTTTACTGACATTCCATAAACAGCTATGAGTTCTGCTTACATCATCATTTTAATTTGTTTGGAACGACGTAAATGACACAAGGACTAAACATAAATGTTGTCTTAGACAATGACGCGACGCGACATCGATTATCATGTCGCGTGCGGCTAATTATATAATTGTATACAGAATCATCAGATATATAAGTACCGATCCGTGGGTAAGTACGATGTGCCACTCGATCACCACTCATCAACATAATACACTACCACTGTCTTTAGGATACCATCCTCACATTCCATGTCTTTTTTAATAATCAACACGTTATTTTTTAAATATTTCGCTATCCCTATAATAAATATGAATGAAAATGATAATAGAACATGGGAATAGAATATAGGTAACTAGCGAGACTAACGACTGGTTCACATCTACTAGATATATATAACATATGGGTGCAACAGTTGGCGCGGTCGGCTGGGGGCTGGGGGCTGGGGGCTGGGGGTGGTGGGGGTGAGCTGGTCGCGACCGACTCGCAATTTGAATAAGTGTTCTAGCTAGAGCGGGAGAATGGCGGGCCGGAGAGCAGTTGCGCTCTACACGTCCACGACCATCTTCTTGTGAATGTCGGTGTTGCCCACCACGTTGCAGAACTCCTCGAACGAGATCTTGCCATCCTCGTCCTTGTCGGCGAACAGAATTGTTTTGTCAACGATCTGTTGCAGCTGCGTGTCTTTCAGATTGTTGCCCACCATCATCTTGAGCACCTGCAACATCACAACAACTACGCTTCAGCTCCAACTGCCAACACTCACCAGCTACACCACCAGTAGCTGCTACAGATACAGTGTGTTCCATCTCAACATTCTGTACTTAGAATGACACTAGGCAGGTACTATGTTGGTAAGTTATATTATGCAACAGTGACAGTATGAATGCCGGTACATTGATGTTTCCACGATAGGTATAAACCTATTGTGTGCTAAACAATGATGTTTGTCGTCGCGCTGGCGCATGGCGCTGGCCCGACGACAAACCTAAGGAGATCTGCCGTTCGTATATTACATTTACATACATAATGTAACACAAATTTAAGTTTATTTTATTTAAATTGGCTTTTCTTCAATTACTACGAAGTTGGAACAAGGATATTAAGTTAAAAAAGAAATTTAGTATTAACCGACGTAATCAGTAGAAGTGTCCGTGTGGTGACGCATTAAGAATACAAATGTCACCACCCCATTCCATCCCGTGGATGTCGTAAGAGTCGACTTAGGGAGTAAGTCTGGCAGACAATATTCACTGCAAGAGAGGGAACAAAACCCTATACCAACCCGTCTGGCCAGCGGGGTATAGTAGGCTAATATCCCTCCAAATATATGGAGGAGACCCGTGTCCAGCTGTGGGACGTTTATGGGTTGAGATGATGAATCAGTAGTAGATGTGGAGTTAGTTACCTGGAACAGTTCACCGTTGGATATAAACCCGTCGTTGTCCATGTCGTAGATGCGGAACGCGAACCGCAGCTTGGACAGCTTGTCTCCCTTCACGCTGAACTGCGACACGCCCTGGATGAACTCCTTGAAGTCCACCTGCAACAGCACACACGATACTAACACACCACTCACCACGGGCTCGCTGCTCACACGATCACCCAATGACTGAGAGCTAAGTAATGACGGATAACAGAGTTCAATAAAACCGAAGTTTGATGAGCTGTTGACTCTATACATAAATACATAGCACGAGTAGCGACTTGCTACCTGCACCTCGTCATGGAAAACGACTTTTGGCCGCAGGGCGTGTTCCGTCGTTTCCGCGGACAAGTACCACCCGAACGCACAAAGACTTAAAGTGCAAGTGAAGCATTACTAACATAGTTATTTAACTCTTATACTAACCCAAATTGTATGTTTATATGTATGCTAGTCTATAAGGTATTTATCTCTGTGTTTATGCGACGCGAAATAAATGATTATTATTATTATTATATTATAAATATGTACTATCTAATACTACCACTACTACAGGTGGATTGTGTCTGTTGCAATATCAGGTAACAAGAACCACTTTACATACCTATGTTATTTATATAAAGTAACATTATGCTACATATATATACAAGAATAATATTAAAAACTTATTTAAACTAACTAAACCTAAATACGGAAACCTAAATAAAGAAATAAAACGTTTAGGTGTCATAATATTCCTCCGCATCACTGTCAACAGGAAAAGTGCCCAATAGGCTGGCAGCATTGCCACGTTGAATGGCAATGCTGATTCTCTGTGCGAGAAACAGGCCGGCCTTCTGGTCACGCGAAGCGTCGATCAGCCGTTTCGCTATTTGTTTTTAAGTAACATTTGTTTGCAACGATTTATTAACATCTTTGTAAGTCTAAGAAGTGGGCATATCTTCAAGTAGGTACCTACGGGGTACCCAACTACATTGTACGTGCCCGTGCGACTCGGTCTTTAGCGTGTTGTTGTGGAACTGAGGTGTATTCTGAGCAATATGAGGTCACCACTTGTTTGGACAACTATATCAATGTTTAACTTTTGATCGCCGCACCGCCATTGTGATATCGCCTCGTAATACCTTTGATATTATCATGTAGCTGGCTTCTGCAATAATGTAGTTTTGTACACTATTGGTAGAGTGATGTGTGTGTGGTACACACACGTACATGGTCAGTTGAAATGGAGAAAGTTGAAAATTTGACGAGGTCAATCTACGACCCTAATATAGGCACAGAATACTTAATAGTACAAATATAGGTACAAATCGTGCGACATTTTGTTTTCTGCGATTTAAATTCTAGTCATACGGTTTTAAGAATGAAACGAAACTAGGTACTTGTTTTGATCAACGAAAATACAAAGATATTTAATAAAAAATAAAAAAAAACTACTTAAAAATTCTACAAATACAGATTGAAGTCGGTGCTAGGTTCATCCTTAGGTGGCAGGATGAACCTAGCACCGACTTCAATCTGTATTCAATTACTTTTAGCTTTTTGAGGTCGGTTTAATTACATTTTTCTCTATTTTTAGTGATAAAATAAAAGTAAAAAATATATTAAATAAAAGCATTGTTAATACCGATAACATTTGAAAGAAAGAAAGAAAATGCATTTAATTCCAGAGAAAAAAAAACATTTGAGAGCTGCCCTCGATTTCCCTGGGATTACATCATCAGATCCTGACTTGGTGCCAATGGGACCACCTCAAGAGTATACTCTTTCAAATACCCCTGGTGTTGCAAACGTCCATAGGCTACGGTAACTGCTTACCATCAGGCGGGCCGTATGCTTGTTTGCCACCTTGTTAGTATAAAAAAAATAAAAATAAAAAAAGTATTTTGAGAATCGGTCCACAATGAAAAATATTAAATATAAGTATACACGGGCTCTGAAAGTAGTTCAGAATGAATCAACAATGAAATCGATGACGACAGATTTTAAACCATGATAATATTTGTCCCAATAGGGTGATGATTGTTTTGAAGTCACAATATAACCGCACCACACGGTCGCTACAGAATCCACGGCTGCCAGTGTTTACTGAGCCTCGCGCCTGTACCGTCATTACTGCCTGCCCAGATTGTTTCATATCAAACTTCTTTAAGGAAGTAAAATATTTCGGTGGCATTCTGGCCAGCAAACTCAACTAGAACAGCCACATGTATGGTAAACTAAGCAATAAAAATCAATGAAGCGATGGACTAGAGCCCACAGAACTTCGGCTTGGCGGGATCCTCTAGTAAGGCCGTTACAATGTCTAAAAGGGGAAAATACCCAACACTCTCTCTCTCTCTCTCGGACAGACAGTAAAGTCATACAGGATATCAAAATAACAAAACCATTCAATGACCGCGGATGAGCTTGCCGGAAGGGGATCAAACATGGACGCAGTAGGCCCGTTACCCAAAGCGGTTCTACTCTAGTAAATACGTTGGTACGCAATATGTACCCTGGCAAGGAAACAAACTTAAATATTAAAAAAAATATATAAACATAAAATTCGTCAATCAAGTGTTAGTATCGAACATACCTCTCCGTTGCCGTCGGCGTCAAAAATGTCGATAACGCGCTGCACAAGTGGGTTCTGCTGCAACTCGGGCAGAGACATGAACTCGTCGATGGAGAGCGCGCCCGAGTTGTCCAGGTCCAACTTGCGGAACCGCTTGCCGAGCCGCCGGATCTCGTCCGCGTCGACTGCGACACACACACGCACATCACACCACCTCCGTGCCGCGCCGCGCCGCACCTCGACGTCAGGCGTCACGAGCGCGGCACGGGCGCGGCACGGGCGCGGCACGAGCGCGGCACGAGCGCACTACCGAACATCGAGCGAGCCGCACGACTCGCCTCGCCCAACATCGATACTGCATTATTCTGATCGTATCGCGTTTACAGCATGCAACGCGACACGAGTTTTATAGATGCATAACATTCAAATAACATAATTATGTCTACTCATTACAGTTCATTCACAAAAAATAAGTGTAATATAAATCGTAACGTACATCGTTCGTAACATAAATAATGTAAGTAGATATTTATATATATGTATATATCGTCACAAAACGAACACATTTACTATGTATGTACTGCTAACAAAAGATAACGTACGTCAGAAGGTAGTAGATATTCTAAGTAGTGTCCGTCCTCGCGTATGTACAAAGCGCCGGTCGGACAGGTCATTTCTCTACGCTAACGAGACACTACGAGCACTTTGCGACGCGCCGAGACGCGCGACTTTACCACTGACCAATACTTTCACTGTCAAAATTGTGATTATGTCTCCGGCTTTATCGCATAATGTGTTATTGCACACAATGTACACTAATGTACAGACATTTGAAAAGAACCAACAATCATACAGTCAGCCACGAAGGGGCCGCACAGGTGCGCGTCGGGAGCGCGGAGCGGCCGCTACCCACCACCCAGACCCAGACGCTACTACTCTACCAGGCGTTGCGTCCAGCCCGGCCAGGCTCGCCTCCAGCCGCTGCCAACACCGCAACTAGTGCGTCACACGTCATTCGTGTAGCACAAGGTGCAGGTACTAATGCAAATTACAATACGTGAGCGCACACACATACGTTTAATCGACCTTCGTTGTTGGCTGTACCGTTCTATAAATAACATAAAAAGCGATACTAAAGATGCGCACACATTACATGTTTCCTCACAGCGTACATGTAGGCGACACTATTTTTTATAATAGTGCAAATAAACAATAATAGTTTTAAATAAATCAACGTGATAATAATATTCCTCGACATGTAGTCACTATGAGGAAATGTGTAAATAAATGCGAATCCTGGTACAAATAAATACATATCGAGTGCGGAAAGCGGTCATGTGAGCGAGCGCCGAGCGCCGAGCACCGAGCAGCGCCAGGGACATTCGGCGAGCGCGCGACACCGACCGCGACCGCACGCCGCTACTGAACACCGAGCGAGAGCCACGCTCCTCTCATACACACAACATTAACTAACACAAGCCACGAAAAAGGTCAGCATCAGATTATAGCTATGTATGCACACAAACAGGAGACTCTGTCTGAGCTAATGGCTTTATAATATGCGATTAAGCATTAGCCGTAAAGGTCGCTGAACACTAAGTGAAGCGTCGCTGCGACAGTTATTTAGGTGCGCCGCCGCGCCCGGAGTACTCCCACTCTCCCCCTTCCCTCCCGCTCGAAACAATATACGGGCGGCAAGTTAACTTGCGAGCTCCATGATATGCTCAGTCTGTACCCTGCCTTACAAAGTTGACCTTGGCATATTATATCCTTTAAACATGTACAAAGATGGCAGCTTGAAATGGTCTCATTTAGCCTTTTGATAAGATAACATATTTCCATAACAATAAAATAATGCAATTGACCAAATTCACAAGTGCTGGACAACTAATGGAGCAGTATTTATATACATATGTAGCTGACCTCTCTCTTCCGCTTGCATAGATCCTTGCACCTGAATGGTTTGGTAGTAGCATCTAATACATCCATAGCTTAAATATCTAACTAGAAGGCTGGTGTAACGCGGGATGCACTAACAAAACATAACTATGGATCTTATGTTTATCCCATCCAGAACAATTTTTACACTATAACATTACACCAAGGTGAAGCAATTATGCAACATGTTAGCACAGTATCTCAACAGTGTAGTCGCATATAATGTACTGGACAGGAGCAGGCAGTAACACAAGCGTGTGCACTAACCAACAACTCAACCATACAGAAGGAGGAAAATATTAACTGCATCTCATGAATATACTTTATATTTATTATAATCATTGAACAGTTATAAAAACACAACAATGTACCCGACACATAATGGCATTACTATTATTTATTTAGTTTCACTGGTTATTTGTTAAGATAGTAGTCTGCAATGTGGTCATAGAATTATAGAAAAATTGTTCTGGATGCTAATGTGTGTGCGTGCGGTACTCTAACATGGAGATGAACATCGGAGGCGAGTGACACTACGACACTCACAGTTCTCCACCTTAAAATCAATGCAGTTTACACGCGCTGAAAACAAACCTCTTGTTATGCTTTATTTGCACACCCTAATGGTAATGTATAATATAATAGATGCGCAGGACTCACGTTCCTGCCACAAATTGTTAGTTGGGGATGAGGCAAACTGTTAGCCACACAAATATTAGAGTACATAGAAAGCACCTCATTGATTACTATCATCATGGAAAACATCAACTTGATGTTGTATTCAAATTATTATTAATTTACTCTTTAAATGTTTTTTTTTATAAAAGCTACTTAAAAAATATCTCTAAAACATTATAAAGGCAAGAATTAAGCAGTTATATCATAGTTGTAATGAAAAGATCAAATGATTAGAATCGGAAAGAAGAGTCATTGTGGGAACATAGCAAGTACAATACTCACAGTTTGAACATAGTTCCATAGGAATAGAGTTCTCGTTACCCTGCAACAATAAACGAGGTTACTTACTGACATGTTACTCACAACTACCTGAATCAACAGATCACTGCACTTGAATTATCTCATAATTATGGATTTAGGATACATAGACTCCTGTGGTACCATTTGCACCGGTTTCATTCGGGAAATCGGACCCTTCTGCTAATCTGTTCTAACAATACCTAGTCTCCAACCATCTCATTATTCTTCTGTAATACTAACCATTTTCTTTGTTTTATATATGCTTCGTATATAAGAATATTAGTCGCGATCTATTGAAAATTTAGCACAAATTCTAATCAGTCGCAAATGAAAGCTCACTACACCTTCGCACCATCGATCTAAATAAACGCACAGATTATAATAAATGGATGGATGAAAGAAAACTGTGGTAGGGTAGCGCCTAGCGGTAGTTAAGTATACTAAGTATGTGGTACAAAACTACAGTGCTGCCAAAATGCGGAAATAAAAAATAATCTATTTCTGTTCTGGTCATTTAAAAATAGTTTCTTTGGGTCCGGCAAGAGATTTTAGAAAAACAAAAAAAAAATATTTAAAGACTATGGAGCAATTTCACCTATGAAACCCATGTGACGTCCCATCATAGCCTGACTTTGCGCCAAGCAGCTGATAAAATATTATTCGGATAATCTTCTCGTCACAAAAATAATATGAATAAAAGGTCCTAGTCCTACGTTTTATATTTTTTAAATTTCTAGCAAAAAGTAGTTCTTGACCTATTTTCTTTCTTATAATCTAATACTATAAAGAAAAAGGGTAAGTATTTAATATTTTGTTTGTTGTTTTGTTTGCAAAAAGCTTTTAACTGGGGCTTCTTAGTTATTTGTAATGGATAAACCATAAATTATAGAAATCATATTTCTATAATTTCTATTATATAAACTCAAATTTGATCATTTTTTTCATTAGTAAATAGGTAGGTACTTTTTATTTTCCAGACTATAATCCACTTTTATTTTTGCTATAATCTATCTTTGTGTCAAATTTACTACTATAGAATATACAAGCTCCTTGTGTGTCATCCATCCAAACTTTTGCATTTATAATATACGTATAAATTAGAGATCCCTATAAAAGTTGAAATAGTATAACCCAATATATCGGATTAAGATATAAAAAGATTTATCCTTTTTGCAGTTTAGCTAATATAAATTTAAAACCCAGTGTTGGCATTTTGGCATTATGCTTCAGGTATTAGAAAACACATTCATGAACACGAAACACGACCTCATTTCATTGTTTTGTCAAATAAATGTCAATGTCAAAGTCAGCCGCGCGGCCGGTCCCTCTCCCCCCGCTGAGTTTCTTCTCCCCCTCTCTTTCGAAGTTCTAACCATGGCGGCCGGGGTAGGTTAAAATTTATCGAGAATTATCTTCGTAATCGGGACATTATTTTATTGTTAATTATTAAACAATATGAATTTATACAATTAACGATGTGTGGTATCTTTATTTTATAGGTACTTTACACTTATCCGGAAAACTTCCGTGCTTACAAGGCGTTGATCGCTGCACAGTATTCCGGAGCCGATGTGAAAGTAGCTCCTAACTTTGTGTTCGGTGAAACTAACAAGTCAGATGGTTTCTTGAAGAAGTTCCCAGCCGGTAAAGTGAGTGTCAGCCTGATTCCATAATATTGTGCATATAAATATCCGGTGCTTTGTGTCGGCATATTCTGTGAGGGTGACGTGTAAACTGTGCGATTTATTGTAGGTGCCAGCCTACGAAAGTGCTGATGGTAAAGTGCTGCTCACAGAAAGCAATGCTATTGCATATTATGGTAAGTACTTAACTCCTGTATCATTTAAATGTACATTAGACCATTTTAGGAGTAACCTACAAACTCACTCAATATCGACAAATTCCTAGCTAATATATCGTATTGGTAAATCTGGACCATTGCCAGAAATAACTCGTAGCTATATAAATAGGATAAACACCCTATTAAAAATATTTATCATATAAAGTGAATTAATGAAATGTTTATACTAAAAAGTGACACCTGTAGAGATACCTTGTGAATGGATATTGCTTTCAAATAGCTTTTATATAATCCCTAATTTATCCTGTTTTAGTTTAAATAAGTAAAATATTGTAGTACCCTACTGTCTCTGGCCACTGGGCTATATACCTACTCTTGGGTAACTATTTACTTGTACATAGAACTCAAGTCAACTAATTAAATGGCCACACACTGCCAGCAATTAGGTAACCATGGTTCTTTCTTGTCTGGTGTAGTGTCGCTGACTGGTTGATATTATAAATTTGTTATTATTCAGAAAGCAAAATAATATTTGCCATTTTATTTTTAAGTTCAAAAAGAATGTCCCAGACTCAGGTGGTGGGACGAGCTTGATGCGTAGAGGAAAGACTGGTCTATTCTAGCACAAGATCGGGTTGAGTAGAAAAAGGAAAGGGAGGCCTTTGCCCTGCAGTGGGACAGTACAGGCTGAAAATAATATTTTTAAGTAAATTGTAGATAAATAAGCATCCAAATCTTTAGTGATGACATTTCAATCTCTTGCCACTATAAGGCTGCAAATGTATTTACTTGTACCTATTTTACTTTGCTGTGTGTCATCTTAAAAACACACATAGCCATAATAACACTATGTAAAAGAGTATACACTATTACAAAAGAGACATGTTTTTTTAAAAGCTAATAATAAATCACATGAATGTGGGGTGAACAGTCAAGTCCTAATAAGTATTAGGTATGTGGTCACTATCACCAGTTTGTGTATTAAAAAAGTATTTTCCTTGCAACCCTATATGTAGCTCATCTTTGGAGTCGTGCTTGTTTGTCTCCTTGCAAGCTATGCATTTGTTCCACTGGGTATATTCTACCTGCTTACCCAAAAATAATAGAGCAGGATATAAGCCTCCCTTTATTAGGTTATTCTAAATAACTTGATGCCATCAGGACTACCATCAGAAGAAGTTGATCTATAGAAGTAAACACCAATTTAGTTGTCACCTGTTTGGTGGACAATTCTTATCAAATCTTATGTTTTGTTGTTCTGATGTTGAATTAACTAGATTATCATGTTTGAAAACCTGGTTTGGTAAAAAATGGTTGAAAGGATTTCTTTTAGATATTTTATCTCAATATTCTCATTTGAATTATATTATTATTGTCTTCATGAGACTTTCTCTCTTGTCTCCGATTTTCAAGAGAAGGTAGTTATCCTACCTTCTCTTGAAAATCAAGTCCGGTTAGCGCTGTTTACTTTTATAGTTCTAACCATTTTGGTCATCTGTGAACATTTCTGGTGATTGTATGTCTTTCTTACATGAGCATATACTAAAAGAGGTCTCACATAAGTTTCATACAGTTTTATGAATGTTAAAGGAGTTCGATACCTGAATGATATACTTATAACTGTGAATATATCACAGTTATAAGAAAATCATTTGCCCTCTCTGAAATATTAGTAATGTGGTAGATAAGTTCTGTCTCACATTATCCTTTGAAAGTCAAACTCAAAATTCATTTATTTTTATAGGTTACAAAGTACACTTATGAAGGTCATAAATTATGAATAAGCCAGAAAAATAATGTGACCAAAACAGAAAATTTTTAAATTGTATTTCTGTTTTGAAACTTGAGTTTTGGCTCACAAACAATGTTTGTTCTAGTGGCAGATGCAGCACTGCGTGGTGGTGATCTGGCCACACAGGCACGTGTGTGGCAGTGGGCCTCATGGGCTGACAGTGAACTACTACCTGCCTCCTGTGCCTGGGTGTTCCCCTACCTAGGCATTATGCAGTTTAACAAACAGGTACATTTTGAATTGCTAACCATACAGCATTGTGCATTATTGCTATGTACAATCTGCCAACTCTGTGTTCCACTAATTGTAATATAGCAATTTTGACCTTAACTTGACTTTATTTATCCATACACCATATTAATTAAACATTCTATAAGTGATTATGCAGCAGTTTCAAAAAGTATAATCTCATACATGGCAAACTGATAACTTGATGTTTAGCTTTCCACAGGAAAAATCAAGTTGTGATTATGATGTATTATTGGAACATTTATATAAATTAATAAAAAATAAACAGAGATGGCACTGATATTTATATTATTTGAAAGTGAATTATGCCAATGTTGAATTGCAATTTCAAGTAGCACATATTCAGGAGTACTACATGGGACCGGCCATCTTTACATATTTACATATTTATATAATTATTATTGTATAGTGCACAGAATGGATGCGTCTCTATTTATGTAATACATAATGTGTGATTGTTGCAGAACGTCGAGCGCGCAAAGCAAGACCTGCTGGCCGCCCTGCGCGTGCTGGACGCGCACCTGCTGTCGCGCACCTTCCTCGTCACGGAGAGGATCACGCTCGCCGACATCATCGTGTTCGCGACGCTGCTGCACGCCTTCCAGGTAGCGTGACGCGTGTGGTGACGTGTGTGGTGGTGACGTGTGTGTGGTGAGGTGAGGTGGTGACGCGGGCCGGTCGTGTGTTGCAGCACGTGGTGGACGCGGGCGCGCGCCAGTCGCTGCTGAACGTGCAGCGCTGGTTCGTGACGGTGGCGCACCAGAAGCAGGTGCTGGGCGTGGTGGGTGACGTCACGCTCTGCGCCGCGCCGCCCGTCTTCGACCCCAAGAAGTACCAGGACCTCGCTCACAACAAGAAGGTTCTATTTTATTTTATACTTGCTGTGCCCGCGACTGCGTGCATCTACGTGGAATTATTTATTTACATAAATTTAATATTTTTTATAAAATAAAAGTAGCCTTAGTTACACCTTATTACATCAGCTATCTGCTAGTGAAAGTTCCGTCAAAATCGGTGTAGCTGTTTCAGAAATTAGCCGAAACAAACTAACAGACAAAAATTTTAAAAATCAAATATTTTGGTATATGTACCGTGATACATCCATATGCATTTATTTATTAGAAAGAGGTTATTTTAATATTACAGACACTCCAATTTCATTTATTTGTATAGATGCCACTTGTTTGAGCCTTATATCTGATCTGCTTAAAAGATTCTTCTGGCTAAATGAAATTTCAACAAAACAATTCTTACCGAAAGATGATTTTGTTGTATGTCGTATGTATGTAGAGGAACAGTATGTCCCATTCCAGGCTTATTCTGATTTTATCTCAGACTGTACCTGTTCTGTGGTGGAATGTTTCTGTCTGAAACCAAACTGGTGGATATCAATTTTTCTTTGTTAAGAGTTGGTGTCAGTAATAAATATTAATATAGCATTTATTGATGAAAGTTCAGTTAGGAGTTTTTTTTTAATTCTGTACAGTTTTTCCTTATTACTTTGTAATAATATACATACATATTTTTTTTAAAGACAACTCCCGCACAGAGACAACCCCCGCGACACAGAGCTTGTTCTGGAGAACAAGCTCTGTGTCGCGGGGGACTTTTGACCCGCGACACAGAGCTTGTTCTCCAGAACAAGCTCTGTGTCGCGGGGGACTTTACAAATATATAATTACCGGACACAAAGTTTACAAACATACAATTACCGGACACAAATTACACTCAGAACAACACTGTGGGTCACACAAAGTTTTGTTCTGTGTGGGAATCGAACCCACAACTTCGTGCACAGCAGGCGCATACTGCGGCCACTGAACCACCAAGGCAGTCGAACAATATGAAACAATATAGGTATACACATTTAAACACATAAATAATACAGCATACTGTGCGTCACGGGAATTTGTGTTTCCCGCCGCGACTTGACGTGTTTTGGTTCCGCGACTGTCCGCCGCCGCTCGGCAAGTTCCGCCTCGTGTCGCCGCTCGGCAAGTTCCGCCTCGTGTCGCCGCTCGGCAAGTTCCGCCTCGTGTCGCCGCTCGGCAAGTTCCGCCTCGTGTCGCCGCTCGGCAAGTTCCGCCTCGTGTCGGCGCTCGGCAAGTTCCGCCTCGTGTCGCCGCTCGGCAAGTTCCGCCTCGTGTCGCCGCTCGGCAAGTTCCGCCTCGTGTCGCCGCTCGGCAAGTTCCGCCTCGTGTCGGCGCTCGGCAAGTTCCGCCTCGTGTCGCCGCTCGGCAAGTTCCGCCTCGTGTCGCCGCTCGGCAAGTTCCGCCTCGTGTCGCCGCTCGGCAAGTTCCGCCTCGTGTCGCCGCTCGGCAAGTTCCGCCTCGTGTCGCCGCTCGGCAAGTTCCGCCTCGTGTCGCCGCTCGGCAAGTTCCGCCTCGTGTCGCCGCTCGGCAAGTTCCGCCTCGTGTCGCCGCTCGGCAAGTTCCGCCTCGTGTCGCCGCTCGGCAAGTTCCGCCTCGTGTCGCCGCTCGGCAAGTTCCGCCTCGTGTCGGCGCTCGGCAAGTTCCGCCTCGTGTCGCCGCTCGGCAAGTTCCGCCTCGTGTCGCCGCTCGGCAAGTTCCGCCTCGTGTCGCCGCTCGGCAAGTTCCGCCTCGTGTCGGCGCTCGCCGCGCCGCGTGCCATGCCCACTACTTTTCCATACTCGCACTCAAATTTTCGCTGCTGCGAATTTCCCGTGGCCAAGCCGAAATACTGACCGTACCCTCACAGAACCTGTACCTACTCGATCTCTGTCGACTGAAATATAGCTGTAGTAAGTTCTTACATGTCTCGATTGCGTACGTACTCTTTATAAGCACGCATTTTGTGCAACGTGTGTGTTGAAGCGACACAACGTATATATACAAACCTGTTCGACTCCCAAGACATTGTAGGTATTCTCTATGTAATAATAGGTGCCTCAGCGCGTCGATAACTTTCTTCTTTGATTATCCTTTACATTAAATACGATATTTTGTCAGGTTATGTTATTAGTTTATGTTTTGTTACCTGTTGAAACCATAACATTACTATATACGAGGGGAGGTCCAAAAGTTCGTGGAATGGAAGGGTTTGAAATAAAATGAAACAACAAAACTATTTTTCCTTTTCAATATAATCACCCTGAAGTTGAATACATTTATTAGATCTATGAATTAATTTTTCTAAACCGTCGTAAAAATATTTTTTATCTTTTGCCGCAAAATGAGCCAAAATTGCCTCCTTTACTTCATTGTCGTCGGAAAATTTCCTTCCCCTTAGGTCTTTTTTTAAATTAGGGAACAAATAAAAATCACTTGGGGCCAGATCTGGACTGTAGGGTGGGTGGACTAGCGATTCGAAGCCATGTGTGTGCAGAGCAGCCATTGCAACTCTGCTCTTGTGAACCGGTGCGTTGTCTTGCAAAAGCAAAACACCTTTGGTCAGTTTTCCTCGACGTTTTTCCTTGATGGACTCCTTTAATTTTTCTAGAATCGTTGCGTAGTATTCTCCTGTTATGGACCTTCCCTTTTCTTTATAATCAATTAGTAGAATCCCTTCACAATCCCAAAAAACAGTAGCCATCAACTTTCCAGCCGACTCCGACACTTTGAACTTCTTTGGCGGTGGTGTCCCCTTTTTGTGCCATTGCATGGACTCTTGTTTGGACTCAGGCTCAAAGTGATGAACCCATGTTTCATCTCCGGTAACAATTCGCTCCAAAATCTGTGCAGGCTCGTCTCCACACAACTCCAAAAATTGTTTTGAAGCATCAACGCGTTGCTGCTTCTGAATCGGTGTGAGCATTCTCGGTACCCATCTTGCACTGACTTTTGTCATACCCAGATGGTCATGTAGGATTCGCAAAATGGTGGTATCTGATACTCCAACTAATGCAGATATCTGTTTTTTCTTTAAACGGGTATCTTCCAGTACAATTTTCTCCACTTTTTCGATGATGTTTGATGTGGTGGCCTCAACTGGCCTTCCTGAGCGAGGGTCGTCTTCAATCGACTCCCGACCATGTTTAAAAAGACCATGCCACTTGTAAATCATTGATTTACTAGGGCACTGGTCCCCATAAACGGTTCCCATTTCATTCAAAATGGTTTGAGCGGTCTTTCCTTGCTTGGTAAGGAATTTTATTACAGCACGGTGTTCAATTTTCTCCATAGTTTTAATGTTCTTCCGGATTGACTTGTTTATCAGGCGAGTATTCGTAAACGAATGACGCAATTAGGCTGAAACTCAGCTTATATACTAATGATGAGTCCACAATTAGTATGACACTAAGCAAGCATCCCTATCCCCACTCCATCCCCTCCATTCCACGAACTTTTGGACCTCCCCTCGTATTTTGCATCCTACTATATATAATATTATAAATGCGAAAGTTTGTAAGTATGGATGGATGTTTGTTACTCTTTCACGTTAAACTACTTAACGGATCTGGATAAAATTTGGCACAGAGATAGATTATGGTCTGGAATAACACATAGGCTACTTTTTACAGCGATAAATCGACATCCACGCGGGCGGAGCCGCGGGCAACATCTAGTCATATTATAATATAGCTAGTAATAATATAATATGGTTTTTGAAAATTGCAGGACAGTGGTAAGAAGGAAAAGAAGGTTGAGAAGAAGGAGCAGCCCAAGAAGGAGAAAAAAGAGGAACCGGTGCCGGAGTTCGAGGACGAGCCCGAAGAGAAGCCCAAAGAGTCCAAGGACCCCTTTGACTCCATGCCTAAAGGGTAATTAAATAAACCGCCTCATACCTATCGATCCACAAAAACATAGCACGTATCCTCTCCCAAAAGTACAATTTATCTCCCAATATGATAAATTTCAAAATGTACCCGTGGTGCCACCGTGGCACTGTGTAGTGTACGCACTACTGACCTCACCTGACGTGGTCCCACCCCGCCGGTACAGCATGCAGCAGATCGCTAATAATTAATTTGTCATGGAACTATTTAGACATCGACCGGTCGCAGTTAGGATTTACCGAAGTTCGGGCTAACGCGGTGACTTAATATTATATAGTACCCATAGTTGTAAACATTAATTTTAACCTCAACAGAACATTCAACATGGATGACTTCAAGCGCTGCTACTCGAACGAAGACGAGGCGAAGTCCATCCCCTACTTCTGGGAGAAGTTCGACCCTGAGAACTACTCCATCTGGTATGCCGAGTACAAGTACCCCGAGGAGCTCGCCAAGGTGTTCATGAGCTGCAACCTCATCACTGGTACGTAGTACTCACTACACATGAATGATCACTCCTGTCGCTCTTAAATGGCGCGCAACTTAAGTAATGGGACTTAAAATGTGTGGTATCATAACGGACGTCATCCTTAACTGAAGACTCGATAGTTTCGGATTTTAACAAACCGCACTGTTTACTAAATTTTTTATTTCATCAAAATGTTTTATTATTGTACCAAGTGCCCATATAGTGTTTCTATATTCACTACTAGCGGCACGTCCCAACTTCGGTGATAATGTAGCTTTCTAATGGTGAAAGAGTCGACAAGATTTGAAGTTAAATCGTAACAAACACAAATCAAATCATTCCTTTTTATATATAAGATTGTGTTCGTTTGGCGCGCCGCGATTACCTCTTAATTGTCCGATGATCTGTAATAATTCCTCGTTGTGCATTTTAAACTTGTATCATATAATCAATGTTAAATGCAGGATGATGCTAGTAGGTAACGTCACAGTAAACAAACAGTAGGTTATCTAAGGCCGCCCGCCGAGTTATTAGCCTACTCTTGCGTTGATACCCAGGGTTGTTCATACGATAGGTAAGCGAAACAAAAACAAGTGTCAAGTGGCCGACCCGAACGCCGGCCAAAAAAATGCGATGTACACACAAGTATATAAGCCGATCGTCAGACTACCGGAACCATATTTGGATTGAACAACACATCAGACAATAGAAAAAATAATAATTTCAAAAGTAATTAATTTGCAATATTAATTATTGTGAAATTGCCCTTATTACAACTATACCTACGCGAAAAATATGTTTACCTAAACGATGTTTCGTACTCAATCCTCTATTTTATAGTAAAACTAGACTTCTTAAAATAAACTTTAGCTCTAAACATAGTATTCAGAAAAATGCGACTCGGCTACGCTCTTAATAAAGCAAATAAACTGTGAAATAAACAATACAATACCATATTTTCTAATAATATTTAAGTATAAGTAGGTACTTATATTTCTGGTTGAGTAGGAAGTATGATAAGTCCGGGTTTGCGAAATCATCATTGAGGCACCCGAAAACACTACAATATTTTTTTCCCCTTTTTGAAGTCATGATACTCGTAATTTACGACAAGTGTCCGCCGCCCGCGCCGGCGAGAGTTGACGAACGCAAGCGGTCATGTAGCGTACGCGCGTGCTCACAGTCGCGCTGCACAGCCCGCACTGCCGCTACCTTATTCCCCCACATATTATGCTAGCGTGTGCGTGAAATCGCGTGCCGACATGGCGCGCGGCGCGCACGCACACATTCAAACCGAGAGCGGCACGTTTGTATGAAGATGTTTTACTGTTTGTTTACTGTGGTAACGTGGTGTTGTTGGTGGTGTTGCAGGAATGTTCCAGCGGCTGGACAAGATGCGCAAGCAAGCGTTCTCGTCCGTGTGCCTGTTCGGCGAGGACAACAACTCGAGCATCTCGGGCGTGTGGGTGTGGCGCGGCCAGGACCTCGCCTTCCCGCTGTCCCCGGACTGGCAGATCGACTACGAGTCGTACGACTGGAAGAAGCTGGACCCCGCCAGCGAGGAGACCAAGAAGCTGGTGCACGACTACTTCGCGTGGAGCGGCGTGGACAAGCAGGGCCGCAAGTTCAACCAGGGCAAGATCTTCAAATGAGCGGTGGCCGCCGCCCGCGCCCTATTGTATAAACAACTCGCATTTATTTTGTACCGCGACGCTCTGTGCAACGTGCACTGTGCAACGTGCTCTGTGCACTGTGCACCGTGCACCGGTGGCAGCCGCCACTTGAATAAATTGTTTTTTATTTATTGTTGCGTGTTTCTGTGCTCCCCACAAATGTACCTATAATACGTGTACGTAACAACCGTTATGTACCTAATGCACATTATGCACACTCGATTCTTCTCCCTTGAATTGGATTAGCCAAACTGAAATTCTATTCAAGTCTTCGTTAAAAAGTAGTTGAGTCTGGGTGGCGGGAGCGCTTCCAGTTCGTGACCCTCATGTCGGATTGCCTGTCTGTTTAGGTCTGGTTAAACAACGACGTCCTGGAATCCATATTTTAGCGAGTTATGTTATATGTATCTACTAGCTGTTGCCCGCGTGAATGTCGGTTATAGCTATAAAAGGCTATTCGCTATTTCAGACTATAATCTGAATATAATCCCAAATTTCATCCAGTTCCAATCAGTAGTTTTTACGTGAAAGAGTAACACACACTCTCAAACTTTCACATTTATAATATTAGTAGGATAAATACTAATTAGTATAAACTTGTCTGATTATCCGTATACTGTTGGACTATCCGTATATCCTATCCCTTTACAAAGTGCCGTACCAATATGGATTTATAAGGGTGTTGTTAGGTGTTATTAATATCTGCAACTTTATTATTAATAATAATTACTATACCTACCTATATGGTACAAAGTTGGCAACATTTGTAAACCAGAGATGTTGCTGTAAGAACGGTCAAGTGGCAGAGTTAGAGTAAAACCGTTACGTAGGTAGGTACCTGTTTATGGTAGATTATGATTATATTCGGTGCCGTCCGCGTCCGCGAGATATGGTGAGTGCCTACTAGGTACTCTTAACGGCCGTCTGTGAATGTGGTAAACCAGTGAATGCAAGTGTCCACATTCACCTCGCCAGCAGAGCCATTTTAGCACATCATCAGTTCACTATGATTTTTGAAAATGATGGGCTATACGGTAATTCATTAGCATAGCAAGTTATTTATGATTTGAATAAAGCGGACAGAAAAGAAAGAAAATTACTAGTTTAGGTAGGAAGGTTCATAAAATAAATAAAAATACATTCAATGGAAAGCAAAATTCATATATTTCACGTCTCAGACTTTTGCCTAACTGATAGATTTTTGTTTAACATTAGTACATACAATTTCTTACATATTAGATATTGCGTTATTGAAATTAACTAACGTTACAGTAAAATCGCTAAAGAACAAATTGCGATCAAAATGACGCCAATAGATAAGTACAAAGAAGTAGTAAAGCGGGCAGAATAGAGGAGAGGCGGGCGCTGCGCTCAAACAATACAGTGTGGAAACGTTAAGATAAGTAGGTATACAATAATAATACTTAGTTATGAATGCAATTAGTTGTTGCGTAGACGCAGCTTACAGTTGATATACTTAGTGCCCACGTCCCGCAGTCGCACACACCAGGTACCTACGATGTAGCCGCGCGCTGGCCTCACACTTACACTCATATGCCACATAACCACTTGGTCGGTTTCACATTATCACATCGATACTTAAATACCTGTTATTTCAATTGTCGTTAGGAACAAACTGACTCGGACACTGGCACTCAGTAAAGAGGTAGGGCACCATACAATCGAGCAAGTCCAACTGGGGAAGGACAGTAACTAAATCACAGTCAGGGAACTGCCTACAACTTGTGTAGTTGTGTTCATCTCTAGTGCTTATTTAGGGATGCTTTTTTTAATAAACTTATCCCTAGCCCAATTTTGTGGACGTCGTGGTCGACAACACGCACGTGATACCTACTGCTTAACATCGGGCGGGCTGTATAGCTCTTTGCCGCCTAAGAATTTAGGTAAATTATATTTTAAAAAACACTAGACTACGGTTCCGAACATGAAAAATATAGACAGGTACAATATGTAGGTAATCGTACCTACCTGTCTTTACATTTCATGTAAGTGCCTACTTACTAGATACTCAATAAAAATAATTTTAACAAAAAAAAACCGACCGACGAAATATTTGTTTGTTACAATCGAATAAAATTAACTGAGCGTCGGGCTGAACACAGGTCAAGTAGGTATTAAAAGCAGTATTTAATCTGTCCAATCCGCGCTCAATTCATTCACGTCATTATTTCTCATTAATAGGTAGTTGCTTAGCAACAATAACCGAAACTTATCTAATCGCCATCAGTAAAATACTTATTATTGAAAAGTTCAGATGGCCATCTGTGGTCTTCTTCATCAGTTTTACTTCACCAAATTACACTTTCTGAATGCAAATGATTGATTAGTTGTTAAAAATATTGCTATATGTGTGCCTATAACTTTTGAGGAGTTCCCTCAATTCCTCATGGATCCCATCATCAGAACTTTCTTTTGATGATAATGGGACCTAACTGGAAGTATGTCCAGTCAGACAAAAAAAGAATTTTTCAAATCGGTCCATAAATGACGGAGATATGCGGTAACAAACATTAAAAAAAAAATACACACGAATTGATAACCTCCTCTTTTTGAAGTCGGTTAAAAAACAGTCGATTTGCTCTTTTACTATTAATCAGTTTGTTCGTAACGCAAATAGAAGTGTCAGGCATCGATACAGGTAATTGTTTACTTATATATACCTAGGTTATACCTAGTAAAGTATTATTGCATTGTTCGTCGTGTTCAGCCCACAAAAGCTCAATCATTGTAATCTAAGATCATTGTGCCTTCTTTCGTTAGCTCGGTTACCTACACGCGGTGTTTTTAGGTCACTGCCTACCTATACCTAATAGATAGTACCTACCTGCCTATAATATAAGTCATTTATAGTTCAGTAGTAGATAGACAAAGGTAAGTACATTTTATTAACATAATTATATTGCCGTCTTTACATAAAGTGAGCATTTTGGGCTGGCACACATTATAAACATTTAAAGATCATAACAATGTTAGTCTTTCGAAGCGGCGGAATGCGCAGCGAGGCAGGGATCCACCAGCTATACCGGTGCACGGTGCATTGCGAAGTTTTCGGCTAAAGACTACAATGCGTGAAACTGATGCGAGTCATAAACCGGCCTGACTAGTGAACCTTCGTCGACATAACAGATCAGGTAGGTAGTGATGCACGCTCGCTACCCGCCGCTTCAAAGAACGGCCATATTGATTAACCTACCACTAGCATAGGTAGGTCCTACTTTATAATTTTTCCTCCAATTCACAATAAACTATATACAAAGTCTACTTTTACATGCAAATCGCCGAAATTGGACATACAGCAACGAAGTAGGTTGTACAAGCAGCCGGCGGCGGCGCGGCCCAGTGAGAACACAGTAGGTATTACATGATAATCTATTATATTTAATTAACTGCTTTATGCACAAATATGATAAATATTAAGTAACTAGCTAGATAGATATTGTTGTGCACGAATCACCATCCATCATTTACAAAAACAAACTTTTCTAAAAAGTACTTACTTAGGTGTTTGAAAAAGGTATATATTAGTTTATAATGTGGGTAGGTACCTACACGGAACTGAGTAGGTACTCGTATGCACCGTGTGAAAGTGAATCACGATGCAATGCTCACAAATCTGGTAGTCCTAGGTACTCTAGACAGACAAAGGTAAGGTAAGTACTTACGTAGGTAAGTTAAATACAAAATAAGAGCGCGTGACGTCACACGTTACATATAAGGCAGCGTGCACGTGCACGTGGCACAACACACTCGCACGTAACACATTCGTCTACCTCGTAAAAGTCACAAATACATTCGAACAGTTCAATAAACATCAAAAATGCAAAGATCAACGGTGGCTAATAGGAGAAATATATTAAACGACGCTATAAATATACATTATTAAGTATATACCTAATGAACTGGGTAAATTTACATCTCAAAAATGATAACATCTCCCTCCATTCAGTAGAGAATATAATTTATAAAACGTTAAACTTGTAAAGTGTGTGTGCGGGCGGCGGCGGCGGCGGCGGCGGCGGCGGCCGCGCGGGGCCGCGGGCCCGGCGCGGGTCAGTGCGGCCGCGGCTCCTGCCGGACAACAACGAGGGATACTCTCTATGAACATATTATACATTGTTACACTACACGCGTAAATTGTTCATCCACTCTAATTCGTACTGTAACCAAAAATATACAAGGACTGGGATATTCCTAGCACGCACTATAAACATTTTGAAACCCTTGCTGATAAAAACACTGAGCTGTGTGAACGAAGTCCCGTAGGGAGCTAAATATACCATGATGGTGAAAATGGTGGATCGAAAATATGTCCACTTCTCTCACCGCTTTGTAACAAAGCGGGCGACAACATAAATCTGTTGAAGATTATTTATTTATTTAAACTTGGACACAAATTCGTATAAAGGCGGACTTAATGCCTCAGGCATTCTCTACCAGTCAACCTATAGAGGGTGATGCAGAGATAAACAAAGTAGGTGCACGAATCTAAACTCGAAATATTAAAAAAAAACAAACATAATAATACTCTAATACATACTACATACATATTTAGAAGGAACTACATACATATAATAAATAATAATATATTATATAAATGTATAATATATATATTAAAGAACACATATACCACAGAAATAGATCTCGATCTATTTCTGTGACATATACTATACATATACTTATTAGACACTATTGTTTTGATGATTCTGTCAGTTTATTTAACAAAAGTGCTCGAACTTTTGCCTTAAACACGATACTATGTATTATTACGATTATATGTATTATTATACACTGCCCTATATAACTGGGGATTATATACATAATCTAATACTCGTTTGTGTCCTATTTACAAAAATAACGTATTATTGAAGCGCTCGCTGCGCAGGCTCGCCTACGTACGGCGTAGCATCCAAGCGCTACGCCGTAGGTAGTGTAGGTACCTCGACGACGTGTCCGGCAGGGTGCAGGTCGAAGTCTGCAGTGAAGGGGCGCGTGACCTGCACGTCCAGCTCGACGCGAGTTCCCTCGCCGCATTCCAGCGATGACGAGCTGACGAACGAGAGAATGTCGATTATAACCTCGCTGGTAACGAGTAGGTAGGTACGTAACTAGATAATGTTAAGTAAGTAGCAAACCCGTGGTGCGGCGGCTCATCCTGCAGCAGGGGCAGCTCGTCGTCTTGCGCGTGCGCGTGCGCGTGGCACTCGCAGCGACAGTGCTCGGGCTCCACGTAGCTGAACACGAGGCCGGGCGCGGCGCCGCTCGCCGCCGCCGCCGGCAGGGTCTGGATGCGCTTGGGTTGCTTGCGCCGCTCAGGCACCTCCTCGAAGTCGATCCATTCTGTTTTTGGACGTGATTCTGCACCTGTTTACATTGTGGGATCAACTTTTCTTACGTTTACAAATGTGACGTCATTGAGTCGAAGCCACTCAGTTGCAAATTTATAAGTGATTCAGAAGTGTCGAGCCGTTACCGCCGTTCATCGTGCAAACTTGTCTTAACTACGTGATTTGTGTTAACGTGACCGACGCAAATTACCGATTCATTTAAGTAGGAAAACAAATACACAGAAAGAAAAGAAGATTTATAAAGGGTCGGCAACGCGTGAGTGACACCCCTGTTGCAAACGTCCATAGGCTACGGTAACTGCCGACCATCAAGGGGACCGTGTGCTTGTTCGCCACCTTGTTAGTATATAAAAAAAAACAACATTGTGTGTCGTGTTTGCGACAATCGAGCTGTACAACGAACCTTCTACTACGATTTTACGTTATACCACAGATTACTAAAGAGTTACTGTTATACTCCCGTAATAGGTAGGATATATAAATAAAATTGAAGAGTCTGTTTGTTCACTGCTAGATAGCTTTTATGGGGCCTAATATAGGGAACCCTAAAGTAAAAGTAGTCCATATTACGCGCAAGAAAATAAAACCCTATGAAGTTGTGCAAACAGTATCTCAGACTGAGCCACAACCACAGAAATAGATCGAGATAGAACGGCGAAGTAGGCGTGGAACGCGTGCCACTACCTAGTACTAATGTGCACACTTCACATATATTTCACATCGAGCATCCTCATTACGCCGTGCGACTCTTATAGCTGCGTTCGGGACGTACAAAATTATTAAAATCTACAAAAATATGCCGTATTGCTCCGTCGCAAATTGTAAAAATCGAAGTAGTAAAGTAAACACGAAGAAAGGAGGCATTTCATTTCATCGGTAAGTGTTTAAATATAACTAAAAACTAAGTTTTACGAGAATCAAAATTATTATTTCACCTTTTTTTTTTTTTTTTTTTTATACTACTTAGGTGGCAAACAAGCATACGGCCCGCCTGATGTTAAGCAGTTACCGTAGCCTATGGACGCTTGTAATACCAAAAGTATCACTTGCGTGTTGCCAACCCCATTTTTTTTTACTCCAGGGCTTTATGGTGGGAGTATCCCTGGGATAGGCATACGTTTCTTTTAAAACGCATCCCTAAATGAGCGCTGGAGACCTGTACTCACACACAGGAACACAACTACACCACTGTGTGTAGTTATTTGGCTGTGGTCTTCTGTAAGGTGGAGGTCCTTCCCCAGTCGGGCTTGCTCGCTAGTATGGTGCCCTACCTCTCTTAAACTCACCTTTACCATGTTTGAATAGAATAGAATAGAATAGAATAGAATTAGCGTTTATTAGCACACACAAATCAAAACACAAAACAAGTTAACAGGATAGGATAGACTAGAAAATAATATATAACATACATAGGTACAAAAGTATATGGACCATAAAAAAAGAACAAAACAAGAAACTAAAATTAACAGTAAGACACAACATAGCACATAAAACAAATATAAATACCTATATATGTATATATAAATCATGATTTCAATCGAGTTAGACATGGCGCAGTTTTGTGTGACTAACAGGCTACAGCTCAGCATATGCTGCAATAGTTATATTGCAGCGCTGATTTTCAGCTGTACCCTTACCTGTCCTTTGACAAGGACGATCATAAATTATTAACTTTTCGTTAAGCTTAATATCCATTACTTTCGCTGTACAATGTTCTTACTCATAACCATTAATTGAGCGCGCAACGAACATCGAAACAAATGAGATTTACAATATTTCTAAATCGGTAATGAGACGGCAGTCCTTTGCTGTGATTGGTTGGTCGTCGCATCGAATGCGCTAGAGATTGACGCAACGTGTCGTCACAGTCGTTGTATTTATCGATAATCAAATTATTTATACAAAGAACACATGATCTTAGCTCATCTGTTTATTTATTATATTCTCTTTGAGATTTACGTAACATTTTAAATGAAATTGGTTTTAAGCATGCATTACATCGATTTTCAATAATAAAGTTATTTTATGACGAAAAACTATAAAGTAAATGTTAGACAACTTTAGTTTAAAATTAAAATCCTTTTAATTTTGACTACGTAAATTAAAGTAGGTATATATACCTATTATAGATACCTGTTTGCCATAGAAACATAATGTAAAAGCGCCCATACTTTTTTGGCATAGTCATCATATTAAGGAACTTTTAAAAATTGTTATTTAACAAAATGAATTGGTAATGTAACTTATCTAAAATATGTAGTTATATTTGTTACTTATCTAAAACATTCAGTTATATTTACGTTTTAATTAAAGTAATGAGTTTTACTTTTCTATCATTATACCTTAATAAAATTTAAGTAATAACACGTAATTAATTGTTTTCATTTATGTATGACAAAAAATACAATGTATTACGTAAAAATAAATAGGTACTTCAACACCCCACGTTGCATAGATGGCTGTCGATAATTGGGTAAATGTGTCTCCTCACTACTTCGGGCTCGCTTAAACTGGTTGACCCGCAAAGTGGGTGTGGCTTGTTGAAATAGTGGCACGCGCGAAATATATGCCGAAATGTGTTTATCACCATTCTATCTCGATCTATTTCTGTGGCCACAACTAAGCGTGGCCGGGTTTAGCTAGTCAATACTCAGACTAAAATAATGTGAATATAAATAAGTGTAAAATAAATGTATTAAGTATAAATAATATTACCGTCTCCTCCACTGCGCGTGCGGACGCGATCAATACGCGGTGCTGGTATTGTAGCCACTGATGATGTTCGCGGCCGCCGCGGCAATCGTATTCGAAGGCGATCCGGGGGTGCGGGCACAGGTGTGGGCGCTGAAGCCGGTCGGGAAACGCGTGGCGCCAGGGCAGTTGGGAAGGGTGGCGGTGGCGCGGGTATTGCAACACGCGGCCGCTCCACTCCAGTGACGAGCACGCCGCCGCGCTCACGGACCGGCACCATGGGGAGTGCCATCGAGCGCTCCTGCGGTAGCGTCGTCGGCACGTACGGAAGTTCCTCTTCAAACGATTCCTGCACTACAAGCCCGCGCCGCTCCACATCATTACCACTACGTGGCGGCGCTGATTCTGAGCTAGGTTCTGACTCCGATGAATCCCGTACTCCCTCCTGGGATGAAGGCGGCGTGACCGCAGCAGCTGTGGCGCCGTTGTCAGATTGCAGTCCAGGCGGGGACACGTTGGCGGCCGGAATATCTTGGATCACTAACCCTCGCGAGTCGTCGGGATCGACGAAGCTTGGGAATGAACCAGAGATCTCGCTCGTAACGCTGGGCGTTTTCGTTATGCTGAACTGAGTACTAAATACTTGCTCCCGGCTACCAACATGAGTAGTGAAGATGATCCTCTCTTTCCGTCTACGTCGTGTGTCGTCGATAGTGGGTGCAGGCTCTACTTGTTCCATGTTGGGCGCCGCCTCTGGAGTGCAGTCGATAGGGCGCGTGCTGGTCGCAGACGCAGCACCCGCACTGCCGACGCTGGGCGAGCGACGATCAGGGTCTACGTCGACGGGTTTGCAGCCGGCAGGTGTAGGCAGGCTACTCGCCGGGGAGCCCGGCGGCCGGTCGTCGGCACGATGCTCCGTGGGCGATCGGAGTGGTATGATAATACTGCCATCGGGAAGGACGGTTCGATGGACAGGCTTTTGTGTGGAAGATGGCGCAACCTCACGGTCGGGCGGTGCACGCGTGTGCGGGGCAGAGGCGGG
Source organism: Trisateles emortualis (assembly GCA_947095525.1). Taxonomy (NCBI): domain Eukaryota; kingdom Metazoa; phylum Arthropoda; class Insecta; order Lepidoptera; family Erebidae; genus Trisateles; species Trisateles emortualis. Next base: position 19,005,471 of record OX352743.1, read on the forward strand.
TCGCGGTGGTTCGCGCTGCGACGCTGCCTCGCTCGTAGCACGCTCTGGCTCCGGTTCGCGCCTCGCTCCACTCGAGACGGGTCGCTCGTCCGGTGGTGTTCGCAGTGGAATGTGAATAATTCCATCTCTTGAATCCTCATAGTATCTGAGTTTCTCACCACGCCGCTGCCCTGCTGTGGGCTGTGGAGCTGATGCAATAGCTCGCTGGGGTTGGATCACCGGAGAACCTTCACGTGACCCAGGCGAGGGCGACGCACCACTTTTTCTGGGTGTTCGGAACAATGACAAGACCGAGCCCCTAATTTTGCCCGCGGAGGAAGGGGTTGTGGAGCGATCGCGGCTCTTGCTTCGAGATCGACCCTCAGTAAGACTCCTCTTTCTTCGCAGAGCGTCTGACGGTGAATCTGGTGACGCAATCGTTTCACGAGATTTAAAGAGTGAGCAGAAGGAGGATTTGCGAGAAACGGGAACTCCTGCTGGTGACGGTGTACGACTGTCCCGCGGAGCGCGGTTACAAGCAGCGGGACTAACAGGTGTGGGTTCTGCCACTAGCTCCGTGGGTCGTACGGCTCTCTCACTGCATGCCGTCAGTTCCAGCGACACGGGCTTCTGGACCGTTTCTTCTCCGACGTCCCCCACGTCCGGTTGCCGACTCGTCGATGGAACTTCTTCCCTTGTCTCTTCGTACTCATCGTCAGGCTTTAGTTTAATTCGTATAATATCTTTCGTACGGTTTCCACTCTTGTATACTTCAGGTTCGGACGGCTCTCGGCGGACGCGCGGCCTGGCACGCCTCTCCTGAACACGGGCACGGTTCTGTGTCTCCTTTTGAAGTTTGTCATCATCAGGCGCGACCGGAGTGATAACGACGGGGGCAGGGGCTGGGCTTGCAGAGGGCACAGGCACGTGCAACTCCGGTGACGGTGGAAGCGGAGCAGGGGATGGTGGCGGTGGTCTTGACGCACGCTCCACCGTAGCCTCAGTCCGTACTTCGCGACGGTCGCGCGCGTCCACCTGCGCCGGCGCTGCGCTTGTAGGTGAGTTTGCACTTTGTTTTGCGATCTCAAGCAATCGTTCCTCAACTACCGCCGTACATATCTCTGGATCAGTCTCGATAGGCTTTGGACCACAGAAAGAAGTCTCGAGCAACATTCTGTGCGGGGAGGGCGACCGTGACACGCCCGAAACGACGGACAGCCGCGATATTCGGCTTGTGTGACTGAAAGCGGAGAGAGCCGATTGTGCAGAGCACTGCGACCCGACACTAGACAGGCGGCTGGTTCGCCCGGACACGGCCAGCAGCGCCGCCTCCGAGCCCTGGCTGTCCTTGCGCGAGTGGCGCCGCGAGGCAGGCGGGGGCGGCGCTGCCGGGCGCGGCTCACCGGGCGCACCCTCGAGGAACGCGAGCTCCTCGGTGGACGAGCGTAGTTCAAGCGTGCCGTCTTCGCGGAAGCCGAGCCCTAGGCGGCCTCGCGTGTCGTCACCGCCGTTTCCCGCGAACAGAGCTAGCTCTGGTGAGCTATCACGTGAGTCGTGGTGGCTGGAGCTGGAGGCGCGCGAGATGTCAATTCGGGGCGCGGATGGCGTGCCCAGCGCTGCCACCGCCGTTACCGCCACCGCCGGAGTCGAGTGCGAACGGGCGCGTTGCTCTGGCGGCGCTAGCGACGTCGAGCAAACCGGGTCCTCCCGAATCTCTGGCAGCCGAAATGTCTGCTTGGACTCCGGGCTCGACTGCAAAAGAAGAAAAAGGTAGCCATCGACATGAATATTCACAAGAACTGGGTTTGGATGATCAAGGCGATCGAAGTAAGTAGTTGAGAGAAGTAGGTTGAGGATACATACTGGTCTCACCTCGTCAGAGACGTCGTGGTCGAAGGAGGCGATGGGCGCGGGCCCGCGGCGCAGCTGGCGCACGGGCTCGCCGCTGCCCGCCATCCGCCGCGGCCGCCGCTGCGCCGCGCCACTCTACACAGCGCCTGCTGACGTCCACTGTCTCTGCATCGCACTGCTGCACCTGCACCATATATCGTAACATGTAGGTGTCGCCTATGTCACATTTAAAACAACTTATAAACACCATTCATCGTACAAAACTCCTGACTTTATTTGTGTGTGTAATTTGAGAATAGAGATTTTTTTTAGTATGTACTTAGTCATATAAGATATCTACTATTAGGTAAGTTATTATCTATCTATGCTAATATTTTAAAGAGGAAAGATTTGCATTTTTGTGTGTGTGTAGGTATGTTTGTAATGAATAAACTCAAAAACTGCTGTGTCGATTTCAAAAATTCTTCACCATTGGAAAGCTACATTCACCCTGAGTGACATAGGCTATTTTTATTGCTAGAAAAGAAAGATTAGGGATCCTTACTAAAACTTAAGTAACGTAACCCAAGGTGTAAAAAAGTGCCCTAAAACGTCTTTCTTTATGTCCACCTGTGTGAAGCCGGGACTGGTCGCTAGTTATAAATAAAATACATTTTGATTTTTGTTAAACACTTAGATAATTAAATATATTTTAGTATTGTTAATGCACATACAGCCTGTGATACAAGTTTTCACTTAGTACCTACATGCATCAGAATTTGTTGAACACAGTTATTATTTTATAAGACCTTTATGTGTAAAGTTGCAACTGTATGTACCTACCTGTACATATTAAAATGAATAAATGATAATTTTTATTATTCACACTTTAGCATTTCAGTTTAGAATAGCTATGGGCCGTTCCACCACTTACACAGATTAAAGCTCTGTGGTCAAGCTCTGTGTTCGGTTCGGTTATTTGATCCGCCCGTTTATTGTCGTGTCGACACGTCCGGTTACAACAATGTGTAATGTCGTAATTTGAGTGTTTCAATTTATTTGTAGTAATAGGTAGCAAGGTTTAGGCTTATTACCAATCAACTACAAATAAATTGTGCTTTCGATGTGTCTTTGCAAAGAAGAAAACACTGATTGACGACGCAACGTAACTTCATAATATACTCGTAAGTAGCAAATATGATACCTAAACAGTAAAGTCGGTGGTGGCACACTCTGGCTATTTATTTATTTCGTTTTGGATCACAGAAACGTCATCGCATCGTCTCGATTGATTGGCAGTAACTACACTTTTAGAGCACGCAGCACACTTCGTTCCGTGGCAGCCGGCACAAGGCGGCGGTGCTGGCGCTGGCGGTGCTGGCGGTGCTGGCGCGGCGCGGGCGGCACGTACCTGCGGCGCGGGGCGGCGCGGGGTGGCGCTGGGCCGCGTGTCGCGCGGAGTGCCGCGCCGCGCTCCGTCACATCGACGCGCGCCGCCCCTCGCCCTCGGACAGGGCGCACGCGCGCGCCGCACGCACGCGCGTTGTCGCCCTTCTCTCCTCGTACATTGAACATCGACTCGCTCCACGGCCGACAATTCCTAAAATAATGACACATTCCTATTGAGTATACCTATAGATATAGGTTCACCTGGACGTCCGCGTCGAACGATCTGTTGCACCGGGTCGCGGGGCCGCGGCCCGCCGCTTCGCTTACGTAATGCGAGTGTCGTGCGACGTCACTGGCCGTCGTGCTCGCGGCTAGCAGCATGCGGCATGCGGCATGCAGCATGCGGCAGGCGGCTCGCGACTCGCGGGTAATGCTACTGTTGTCGCCTCTAGCAACTGACTGTAGTTGAATCGATTCTTCAGTAGTACACGACCCCTCGACCAAAAAAGTACATACGATTTCCATAAATTTTGATGACATCACGCAACTTTCCCCCACGGCTAAGTTAAAAATAGTCATGATTCAATAGGTCCCTAAGTCCCTCCCATGCAGAATATTTCGAGTCAATACGAATATTGCTAAATGACTTGTATACTTATCTACATATTATATTCTTAGATAGCTTAGCTACCTATAATAATAATAATAAATCCTCTATACTCAGACATTATACGTAAGTAGGTACTTACAAGTTCTGAGAATATCTACACATTGTCGGTAGGTAGGTATCTAGATTTATCCATTTTTAACCCCCGACCAAAAAGAGGTCTATTTTAATTTGTCTATCTGTCTGTGTCTGTGTTGTCTAAGTGTCTATCTGTGTGCCTGTCCGTGGCGTTATAGCTCCTAGACGGATGAACGGATTTTGAAGCGGATCGTGATGGTTCTTAGCTTTATTTTTTAAGATCTATTCAGAAGTTTGAAGCGGTGATGAAAAGATTTTACTAACTTCCATAACGTGTCCAATTTATTTGAAATTGATTTACTATTATTTCGATGGTATTTCCATGACATGGTAACCTTGAGCAGATGCTGCAGCATCAAGTAGTCTGCCGGGTTACCCAACTACTTAGCAATTTACTTAGTTTTTTAAATCTGATCATTTACTGCTAAAGTGCATCTCATGAACATTCAAACCATTCATCACCAGTTATCAGCTTCTTCAAAAATGGTTCGGCTTTATTACGTCGTAATAAAGAATCACAAATGAGTTCGTTAGGTTTCTTTCAGTGAGCACGTGAGGTACCCAAATATCGAACTTTTTTGTGTACTTACCCAGTTTTTTTCAAATGCGCCAAAACTGTTTTGTGGTCAATTCCCAGTACGTCGTAACTACTGATATGCCGATCTTGCTCCACTTTTTCAAAAATGGCATCCATTTTATCCGTAATAGGGTGACCAGAGCGACGTGCATCTTTGACATCAACATTTCCGAATTGAAAACGCTTAAACCAAATTTGTGCTACTCTCACAGACACTGCACTATAAGTGAATCTAATGAAGGAATTCGATATATTTTAAAATTTAACTACAAAAAAAGATAAAATGCAACGCAAGCCGCGAAAATAAATTGCGATGTTTATGGTCCATAAACATCGCAATTATTTTGTTGGTAATTTATTAAACAATTCAACACCTTGATATTTTGTGCAATGCTTTGTAATGTTTAATTTAGGCACAATTTTATTAGAAGTTACTTTTCGCCGTGTTTATTCTCTAAGTTTTATAAAATATATCGTGTACGGGCCTAGCCTCGCCCGTCGACGACAGCACACGGGATATAATATCAGAGTGGGCATCCGATAAGATCGGCCGAAGCAACTCCACGGCGGCAGTATGGGATCCTTTCCATCTGGCTGGTGCAGGTTGTGTCCGGGAAAGGTTGCTTCGGGTATTACCTGCACAAGGTCGCTGTGCAGGACTGTGCCTGATGCCACTATACCACCGAACCACTGACGTCCTGTCAGGTTTCGGTCTACCACCTTTGAGCCGGCCTTTAACCGCCTCGCATCCACATTGGCGAGGCGGTGAAAGGCATGCGGAAAGCATTTCCCCTCTACAATAAAAACGGCTTGGTAACTTTGACTCCCTTGATGGTCCAGTGGTCGCAATATAAGCCCGCTTTCCACGAGGTTGTGGGTTCGATTCCTACACAGAACAAAACTTTGTGTGACCCACAAAGAGTTGTTCTCAGTCTGGGTGTAAATTGTGTCCGTTAATTGTATGTTTGTAAAATCACCCGCGACACAGAGCTTGTCCCCAGTGCGGTTGTCTTTGTAAAAAAAAAAAATCAGTCAGGCGGACCGTATGCTTGTTAGCTTCCTTAGTAGGAAAAAAAATAATTTGAAAAACCCCCGACACTAATATATTTTATTATTTACTTTTTTGTATCGGAAGTATTTTTAATTTTTAATCAATTTTTTTCTATAGTTAGTAGGTACCTACTAAGGAAGCAAACAAGCATACGGCCCGCCTGATGGTAAGCAGTTACCGTAGCCTATGGACGCTTGCAAAATAAGAGCTATCACTTGCGTGTTGCCGACCAAAAAATTTTAAGACCAGTCTTTTGTGATAAAGTATCCCTGAGATACCCCAAAAAAAAAGCGCTGGAAACCTGTACTCACCCGCCTCAACTGAAACACAACTACACCGCTGTGTGTAGGTACTTAGATAGATAGATAGATAGATAGATAACTCTTTATTGTACACCAAAAATACATATTGCTTACATAATTTTGCTTAAATGGTAATGCACAATGGGCGGCCTTATCGCTAAAAGCAATTTCTTACAGGCAACCTTAGGATGGACAAAAAGAATAGATACCTAAAGATATTTATAAAGTGAGCAGTTTGGTGTTGCTAGTAGATGGAAATATATATAATTACATAGGTAATTAATACCTACCTATAACTAATATACTAATAAGTACTTACATATATACATTTTATACAACTATATAAATACATTTATCGATACATATAATATAAATATATATATAATGCAAAATATACAAACACAGTAAGTTAAAAATATGCAGTACTCAAGAAGGCAAAGAACAAAAAAACTACTGAGAAAGGTAATGTTTGTAAATCATACCTTTAAAAGAAGCTAAACTCTTTGCCTGCCTAATGGAAACAGGCAATGCATTCCACAACCGGGCGGCCTGCACAGTAAAGGATATGTCATAGAATTTTGTGGAATGCATTGGTACTTCCAGTCTCAAAGTTTCCGCCGACCTCAGGGATCTCACATGTGTGTCATTTAAGAAGCGAAAACGTTTCTTTAAATAAGTGGGAGTGGCAGGATTAAACAGAATGTTATAAAGTAAAGAGAGAATATGAGTATTCCGACGAAGGCGAATAGGTAGCCACTTGAGCATGTTTCGGTATTCTGATACGTGATCATATTTGCGTAAACCAAATATAAATCTTATGCAAAAATTTTGAAGTCGCTCAAGTTTATCAAGTTGTTCCTCGGTGAGATCTAGATAGCTGACGTCGGCATAGTCTAATATAGGAAGAAGAAGGGATTGAGCTAACGCAATCTTGGTAGCGGTTGGAAGAAAGTTCCGCAATCTACGCAAGGACCCCGCAGAAGCAAACAGTTTTCGACTGACTTCCTGAAGCTGGGGACCCCAAGACAAGTTTTTATCAATAATTACACCCAAATTCTTGACAGTATTACTTATTATTAATGGTGTATTGTTAAAATTTAACTGGGGTAATTGAAGCCAATCAATTTTAGCCATCATCTTGGGGCTGCCAACAACAATAACTTGGGTCTTTGCAGGATTAACTTGAAGTCCAAATTTTTTACTCCAATCACACACTCGTAGTAAGTCATTATTTATTATGGAGAAAGCTTCCGACAACTTGTTTGCTGGAGCGTGTGTGTAGATTTGGAGGTCGTCTGCATAAAGGTGGTAAGAAGATGATAATTGCTTGGATAATTGCTTGGACTTAGTTATTAGACTTGACTTTTTTACTTGCCTGTTTTACTTATAGATGTTGAGTTAGTTGTCAAAGTCAAACTCTATTCATTCAGATCAAATACATATAAGCATAACTTTCTTATGAACGTCATAAAAACAAATGGCAGCATTAGTTGTTCTTACGGCCAATGGTTGATCGTTCAGGTTGTTATTCTAGGAACGTTGATTTGTAGTTGTTTGCATGATGAATTAGTTTAGCTTGCGTTCATGGTAAGTCGTAAATGCAAGCTAACAAGTAAAGGTGAGTATAGACCAGAGCATTTAATTGTAACAGAACAACGAGCCGCCCTTTGTAGTGTATCACCCTTTACGAACCAGACGTCGAGCACGCTTGCCGTTTTGTTACAACAATAATAATTGTACAAACCAACGAGCGTATTGGTGTAACATTTCGTCGAGCCTTGTAGGTCCGACGCACACTGGGGCCTTTTCACTAAAGTAATGCTCAAAACTCCATACATTAACAAAATGCTATAAAATGTTTATTTTAATTAAAATACCGGTCAGAAATGGAAAACTGACATTATACAACATTATAATTCGTCATCTGAAGCATCAGATTCATTAGAAATTATTACTATTTCTTCTAAAAGCATATCTCTAACTTCAAGATCAAACGGTCTACTTTAAACTACTTGCGAAGGTCTTAAATTTGTTATGAAAGGGTCAGATGAAATAAGTAAACGATGAAATATATCTTCTAAGTTACTCTGTCTTGAGGTTTTTCGAGAGGTTTTTATAGAGAGCGCCTATATATTTTAAAATCCTTGTTTCGTGATTTCACTGAACTGCCCAATCGGTAGTAAACAATTTAATATAATTACATTACCATGGATTAATATTTTGTGCAATGTCGTAGTCATTGGGTACCAAGGATAAAGAGGGACATATAATTCCGCGGTATTTAGACAAAATGATTTGAACTCAGTGGTATCGATTTTATAACCACTTGATATGGTTTGTAATATTATATAAAGCTTTTGATTTAATGTCTGATCAATACCTGTAATTGATGCAGATAGCTGACTATTTTGGAAAAACTTACGAGTCACATTTCCGTAATTGGTGTTCCCGTATGGTTTTGGGCTTATCGACAATTAATGACATTTGTTGTCTTAATTCGGCTTGTATTCGTTTTTTTATTTTCCTCTACTACTTTTTCAGTTTCTTTATTTATATTTATACGCCAAGATTTTGTCGGTAATTTATAAGCCAAACATTCAAAAAATCTTATCCAGGCATGAAGTTCCGACATCCCAAATGACAAGTATTCCCTTTTTATCGGTTTGTACAAAATAGCCGCTAAGTTATTAAAATCCTTTGAGTTTTTAGCATCACACAAATAGCAACGTAATGTAGACTTAGTGTCAGTTAGCGAATTACATATTTTACCATCAATCATGGTAAAAAGAGGTGTATGTGTGATACTGTATTCTTTTTAATCTATCATAACTTTTGTATCTACCAAACTATTGATCTGATTATCCATATTGCGCTTTTCTTTTTTGTAAAAGATAGGTTTCTAGGTCCATGAACTTCTTTTCCATTGATTTAAAGTTACTTTTAAATATTATCTCACATAAGTTTGCATTATTCAAGGTGAAGTATTAAGGTGAACTTCCGCCTAAAATGGCATGAAATAAAATAACCCACATCAAAAAATATACCAAAATGATGTTTGAAAATGAATTAGATGTGACACACATGATTTTAAACTGCTTTCTTCAAAATTCAATTTGTTGAAATTCATTATTAGGGACTAAATATTTTGATTCTACAGTAACATCATACCGCCTGACAAAAATAAGTGCGCAAGAAAAAAATTTTTATCTCAAAAATGCGCAAAGTTCTATTGCTAATCTCTTCAGTTCATTATTAATCAACACCTCGTAGATATTATAAAAAATATTTCAAAAATAGAACTTTGCGCAAAAAAGCAAAAAGCTTTAGTCTTTGATTCAGTAGAAAAAAAATCTTACCATCACATATAAGTAGCCATTACTCCAAAAGTTCTAAACATTAAGGTACATAAAAAAAAGTTTAGACTAACCATACCTTGCCTAGTTGTAGCCATGATTCACTTTTTTTAAAAATGACGATTACTTGTAGAAATAAATGTGACAATCTTGACTACAAACTCACGTACGTTATCGAATAATTAATAATTTGCGTATATAGTAAACTTCTAGCTGATGCACTGGGCAGCAGATAGCAGTTATTGATTCAGTATTTGTACAAATGATGGGATTCATTCTTGAGTCTACGCTAACATAATATTTTTTTTGAAATACCCACATTTTGAAAATCGAGTTTTGAGCACTACGTTGTATGAGAGGGTCCCAGTGTGCGACGTTTCAAGGAAGAATGAACGCGGTACAACGAAATAAATGCACACTCGCTGTAACCATTACGCTGAGCATTCGCAGGAATGTTACGTTACATGGAAATGCTTTGGAAACTAAGCTTTTACCTGTATTGTACCATTCGTAAGAACGTTACATAACACAGAAATGCTCGAGAAAATGCTCTAGTCTATATTCACCTTTAGGCAAACACATTTACGGTCTCCCATACCCATTCAACTTACAGTGCAATTGTGCAATCGTCACCCCCCGTGTTTAGATGAGGCGTTGACCGCGTGTCTAGTGTATGAGCTTAGTACCTAGGTGCCTACTCCTGCCTAGGTAGACCAGCCGCGGGACATGTGGGATGTTATCAGTTACAATAATGAATACGCTTACGATCATATTTAACTTTTATTCACAACAGAACGTAGGGTTCGCGATGCAAGTCGATGCTCAGAGGCAGCAGCACGTCCCGAGCAGGCAGCGGAGCGGCGTCCTGAACACCCTTACACCAACTATAGCTATATATATATGTTATATAAATATGTTGCTTTGTGTGTAACGCGACTAGCATAATGAGTACATAAATAAACATTTTAATATCTTTTTTACATCATCACACGACACACACTTGACGGCGGTGCGGCGTGGAGAGCGCTCCACGATATACATATACTTAATATTACACTTGTATATTGTTCTTTAACTAGTGAATAATACAATAAACATCACAATAAGTATATAGATACCTACATATTAATGGTCTAACAGCGTAACATCTAACTACTCCGTGTAAGTACATCGTTATTATTAGATAATATTGTGTGACTATATAGTTATAAGTACGTATTATGTATCATATTGTATATATATACCTATATTACAACAAGTTATATTTACTTAGAGTAGCACACACTAATGGTAGGTATTATTGTTGCATTTGGTCTAAAATTAATGACATCAACATTACAGTAGATTCTACCTAAGTACGTAAGTATGATAAACAAGCGCTGCTATAAGTTGATTATAATCTTTATATTATTTATAGGATAGGTACAACGTCTACGGGAAACTCCTACCGTTACTGGATAGTGAGTGAGGTGGCGCTTGGCGTGCTCAACTAAGTACTGAGCTGGTCGGCTCGAGCGACCCAGCAGACACACTTGTAGTACTTACACTAGAACCTACAGTTTGTGCTCAACCGCTCTCTGTGTCTGACATAACGAGCGCTAAGCCCTCTCCAGGCTTCCAGACGTAAACTGACTCACTAAACAGACAACGCATAAAACTCGCGGAATATTGCTATCTTACACATACCTACTTGTTGTAGGTACTTGATTACTTTATTGCTTACAATTATAATTCTACTACTCGTAACCTCGATAACGGAGCGACAAGTAACCATGCACGCAACATCAGCTTTACACATAGTTCGCTGCGATACCGCTCCACCCTCCACCCTCCACCACTGCACAACCCCTTACCTAATACTTACATCGACACGGGGGGGTCGTGTCCGTTCTGTCCGTAGCCAGTCAACGATATCCTAAGCGTACACTTTTATCACATTACCTATTTACAAATAAGATATGAACATGCTCGATACTTCTCCAGCTCCTTGCAGCTCCTCGTACGGTGCTACAAACGACATACATTCTCGGTCCCTTCTTCTTCCTTTACAAGTTCAACAGATATGAATACTCGACCCGTATATAATGATGTAGAATATGTACCTACATTCGAATAGATTAAATATGTTACTTATATAAAATTTATATATCTAGGTGTTTTTTTATGTTGTTTTTTTAACTTCTCGCGAAGCAGTTTCGACACACGATGATCGTCGCCCGCGCACCTCCACCACCGCGCACCGCGCACAGTCTGTCTAGTCCGAGTCCGAGTCGGAGGAGGGCGGCTGCGGGTGAGCGGGCGCGGGGCCGGGCTGGGGCGCGGCGGGGCCGGCACCGGGGGCGGCGGGGCCGGGGCCGGGCGGGGCGGGGGGCTTGTCGCGCGACGTCGCCAGCGCGTACGCCGGCGCCGACTGGCCTGACGTGCGCTCGATACCCACGCTGCAATCAGATACATTTTTTTTTCTACTCTTTCACTCTACTACTTGGGTGGCCAACAAGCATACGGCCCCCCTGATGTTAAGCAGTTAATGTAGCCTATGGACGCTTGCAATACCAGAGGTAGGTATCACTTGCGTGTTGCCAACCCCTTTTTATACACCAGGGCTTTAATATGGGAGAATCCCTGGGATAGGAATACGTTTCTTTCAAAATGTATCCCTAAATGTGCGCTGGAGATCTGTACTCAGTTACTCATACAGGAACACAACTACACCGCTGTGTGTAGTTATTTTTGGCTGTGGTCTTCTGTAAGGTGGAAGTCCTTCCCCAGTCAGGCTTGCTCTTAGTATGGTGCCCTACCTCTCTTAATTACATGCTTGGGGTGTATCATCATCTCAGCGGCAAGACGTCTACTATCGGACGTAGGCCTCTCAAAATATCATCATCATCTCAGCCAAAAGACGTCCACTGCTGGACATAGGCCAGGATTTCCATAACTCTCGATCCTGAGCCGATCTTGTCCTCTCAGAATATACTTTCTTACTTCTTATAATTTAAACAGTCAGATAATTAAAGAGGTTTTGCTCAGCTCCAATAAGTGTTTTGTCAACAAACAAAATGATTATAGTAATCGGTAATTACAACTCTGGTTTAATACGAAGTCCTTTTGACATAGATAAACTTTGACAATAACTGGGAACGTAACTTTTCTTCTTTTTAGTTAACAGTTATATTCATTTTAATTGTTGATGTAAGTAAGCAAGATCAAAATTTAATATAAGTACTTACTTAGTTATTATCATAATTACAGTAAAAAAAATATCTTTAATAGTTTCGATTCTCTATAATATATATCCTCGATTTAAATTTGTTCATAATATGTAATCCACAATCGATTTGATGGACAACGGTACTTCTCTGGTATCCTGCTTTTTGACAGCTGTCAAAAAGGACTTTGTGTATGAAACAGAGTCGTAGGCAGTAAAATAATAGGATTTTAGAATGTTTTGGCAAGCAGGTTTTATAACATTTACAATTATTTTGAAGGCTAAGGCTGTGCGGTAAATTTCACATAATGTCATCGAAATTGACCTGGCCAAGCCATATGATGAAGTGAATTTCGATAAATTTGTCTGCGACAAATATGTTACTTGGACAACATGGAACTCCGACACGTCTTCATTTTGACGATACTTTAGTTCGAAATGTATTCCGCCCGACACCAGTAGGGGGTGGGGACAGGCTCGACGAGATGCCTTACAGTCCGGGACGGCCAGAAGATCGAATGTGAAGTGATGAAACAGTATTGGTTGTGTACTTACATGTACTCGTGTCGTGCGAGGTAGCGCACGTACTTCTCCGGCGGGTCGCTGTCGTGCTCCTGCAGCGAGACGGAGCGCACGGTCATGTGGCTCACCTGCGTGGCGGGCATCGTGAACTCCACCAGCGCGTGCGGGGCCAGCTCCGCGGGGACCTGGTCGTATGACGTCAGCGCCATGCGACACACCAGGTTGTGCGTCGTGTACGCGCCTGCGCCGAGTGTATCGTTAGAACCAACCAAGCAGATATCCGTCGGAGGGCGCGGGCGCGCGTCACTCACCTTGTCCCTCCTTGGGCAGGCGCGGCATGCGCCAGACGATGGCTCGGTGCTGGTGCTCGTACTTGGCCTGGCCCGAGGTCACCTCGATCAGTGACTCCTGCAGAGTGTCCACGGCGCCGAGGAAACGCTCTATGCCTTTGATTTTGCCGGTGCGCCTGTGTGCGACCATCACAACAGGTAAACATATCTTAAATTAGTACCGCATTGTTGCAGTGGAGGTGGAACAAAAGTATTCTTGATTCTTAATGTCATAACATAGCATTGATAATTATAGTAGACAGTAAGAGACGGGCGGACACGGACCGAATTGCTTGATGGTTCTTTTATACCATTTTGGTTCAAGACCCTAAACCGAAACGTTCTCGAGACAGACAGAGAGACGGTATGTTTAATGAAAGGGATGATAAGATAAATACTCGTAAACAACAGTAAATTGACGTCGTATTTAGTTTTTATTATACAAATTACAAAGCATCCAAAAAATATCGAAGTATCTAGTCATAGGTGCGTGGCACCGAGAGAGCACCGAGCACGTCTGTGGAGTTAGGACGGGTGTAAATAATGTACCTGTGGGCAGATTTAACAGATCCGTATCGAAAGTGCTTCTCAACACGGAACAGATAGATCCAGCACTCCGGAATAGGGAAGCGGATGGAGACGTCCTCGCAGGGCACCTGGCCCAGCTTGCGGGACGCGAACCCTGGCACCAGCACGTCCGCGCGCAACTCCACCTGCACACGTCACATCACTATGGAGACTCGTCGGAGTCTCTCAGTAGGTATAATAAGATTAGATGCAGTAGACAAAGCACCTTGTTCCCGGTGACGCACCAGACCGCCTTCAGCTGCAGCGGCAGCTCGCGGTTCTTGGGCGGCCGCACGCGGAACCGCATCAGCTCGATGTAGCACGCGTCCGGCGGCTTGAACCTTACATTAACAACCATTTATATTCATTAACTAAGTATTCCTCACTGTGTACTATCACTATGGCTATTTTGGTATAATAAACATAAATATATAAGTCGAACTTAGCTCAACGCACTGTCTAGATACAGTTGTCTTATCTATTCGAATACGAGGTATCATCAACGGTTTTACATAAGAACACTAATAAGTAAAGCAATGAAATAGTTACCTTAACGTAATGAAGTAGGTAAATACTTAAATAATAAAATAAGTTGTGCATAAATTGAAACGATAAACTAGGTAGCTAAGTACTTAACTGGAGAGATATTATGACGAAAGATACAAACTTGATGATTTGTGTGTTGGTGAACTCGTCGGGCTGCACGCACGCGTGGAACTCGGCGTCCTCGACGCGGATCCACTCCTCGGTGACGACCGGGATGATGTCGTGCCGCCCCACCACCTCGCGGCCCTGGCGCCGCAGGTCGTTCACCCCCAGCTCCACGTCCGGCATGCCTGTGTGTATGTGTGTGTGCGTGGCTATATTTTTTTAAATATTGTACCCTTGCAAACCCCTGCAAAATTTTATCTTCCAAGCACTAAGATAAGCTGTGGACAGACAGACTTGGTGTAACTCTAAGAGTTCCTTGTTGATTTATAATACACGCGGCTATTGCTGCTAACTATATCCACACCCTCAATCGGTTAACACATAGTACATTATCGATTGGAATATAATACGTTACCACTGAGGAAGCCCAAGAAGAAGAGACGGACGCGCGCGATCTGCTTCAGCACGGAGCCCTCCGCGTCCTGCTCCACGTACAGCTCGTCCACCGCAGTTATCTGCACCTGAGTCACAACAGTGACGGATACTTGATTATTATTTCAGTACTTACTTAACTAAGTACCCACTAGTCATATGGTCGCAAAATACCTGAAGATAAAAATGTCACAGCACTAATGGATACATCTTTTAGAGAGTGATCGAGCCCCGTTCAACATAATAATAAGTAATCTGGATACCGCTAAGTGTGTTATAAATAGTAAATAAAATACAGTGTCAGTTGAACTGTCATAAGAGTGAACTTACTTCCTCCATCTTGTAGGTGAGTGCGCGGTCGCGGTGCGCGAGCAGGCGGAACAGCGCCTCCTCCACGCAGCACGAGAACTGCTTCACGTCCTCGAAGGACAGCGAGCCCAGCTTGAACAGCTGCGACACCTGCGGGTGTGCGGGTGTGCGGGTGTCACTAACACGTGCCATATATACACCGACAACTACCGTCCGGTCACAACTAGCCACCTATCCAAAGGTACTTGTCCAAATTCGGTACTACCTGAGAAAACCGAAGCGATGTGCTTGTATATGTAATACCTACAAGCACATCGCTTCGGTTTTTTTAAATTTATTTCTCTATTATAACATGCATGTATCATACACCTTCCGTGAAAAAATATCTAAACGATGGTGATCAACATTTGCGGGGCAGAGGCTAACTGTAGCTTTCGATCAAATATACAATTATATTTGAACAGACGGACAGATACGGACAGCGACTTTGTTTATAGGAGGATTAAGTAAAGATAACTTAGGAGCAACCAACTTACTTATACAAACAAAAATTAAAGGACTATAGCTTGTTCTTTGTTTTAACAGATTAAAGAGTAAGTAGTATTTCTCCTTTCTGTCATTCATATTGCCCTTAAGTTTTAAGTGCAAATGAAAAAATGAGCTTATATGTAATGTACTCGCCTGTGGCGCATGTTCGACAGGTAGGCCGAGCTTGCGGAGGTCGCTGCCGAACTCCTTCACGCCCTGATAGTCGCCTTGGATGGCGTATGCCGCGAATTGGGACAACTTGTTCGTGATACGCTCCGCCTTCGTCACTTGTCCCGGCCTAGAGCAATATTCAACGTTAGCACCGGTACATTCAGCTCCGATGAAGCTACAGCAGCTACACGTTATAACTAATTTGTAATCAAGTAAATGTACTTGACACTAGAACTTAGCCTGTGCGCGTAAGTGTATTAAATTTAGGACTTAGAGTTTAAATATTTATCCGGCAAGGAGAGAGGATATTCTGATGTGAATAACAACTAGTTATAGAGTTGAGTGATTATAAAATAATAAGCACGATAGTCAACCGCCTATGTATTGTGTGTTCGAGGCTAACTGGTGCTCTCAATATTTATGTTTCTTTTAATGTTAAGTATAGATATAGATTCATTAATGGTAGAACTGTGTAGGTAGGTACATAATCAGTGTAGGCGCTCGCGCTCGTTGCAATGACTCAGTGGTGACTGGTGACAGTCGGCACAGAATGCGACTCTTTTCAGCTACGCAACACTTAGGTTTTCTTCATTTTCTTTAAATAACGGCCGATGAAGAAAAAACTCACGTGTATAGAAAATAATCACGTTACATGACACATCACTTTTAGTCACTTAATATTGTTCGTTATTGTTGCACAGTGGTCGCACATCATATTACGAGTATATGTTCCTCTCGCCCCTCGTCAAGCCCACGCTTTCTACGAACAAGGAACGCAAGCCAAGCTACTCATCATTCTACGTAGTTGCGTTGCTTGGTGTCAGAAAGGCCTGCAAAGACCAGCACGGTACCTGACGCCAGGTCGCTCCTTGTAGAACACATACTGCAGCTTGACAGTGAAGATCTTGCCGAACTGGTCGAACTGCTGCGCGCCTATGTCCGACACGGAGTAGCAGGCCTGCAGGGGCAGTTCCTGGAAGGGCTCCTTGTCCGTGGCCGCGTTGTACAGCTGCACCACCGGGTTATCGCCCTGGTAGCTCAGACGAACGAAGATTTTCTTCCAGAACCTGTCCCAATGCAATATGTTCGTTAGTTATTAAGTATTAAAGTACGATCATTTAATACATTTGAATAAGAAGCACTAACAAATACCTACGTTTGTTGTCGAGATTAACCCTAGTACAAAAATACTACATTCTCATCGGAGATTGTGTTTTGAGTCGCTTGAAGTCTTTCGTGGTCGTTTTTAGATTTGTCAAAAAAATTAATCGATGCCTCACGTGAGCACGTGGCTAACTTATATTTGACTCAAAGAATAAACATTGGTACGAAGATTAACCATTCAACCTGGCAATAGTGGCAATACTGCCACTGTAACTATTATCATTTTCTTTTTTTAATATAGTTTAATTGTCGATTTAAGATGTATTAAATAATATGTATAAAAAACGTTTAAAATTTGATGACTGTGATTCACTTTCTATGATTAAATTACAATCAGTAAGTATATATGTTACAGTAAGTACAGAACATATTCTACTTGAAGGAATTATTTCTAAGTCCCTATCCGAGGACGTCCGTCGCATCCATTTGAAATTAAACCTAAGTACCTACCTACTTATTCATTAAAAGAAGAATAACGATAAATGCATCTGATTTAGTTATAGGTATTTATGTTAAGAGTGTGATTATATATAAATAGTAGTACCTTTGTCCAGTTATTTTCTTTTTGTTTGGTTGGCGCAGGTGCATCTCCCAGCCGGGGCCGGTGTACTTGACCCGCGGGAACTCCTCCAGCGGCACGGACACGTCGTCGTCGAACAGCGGCGTGGGCGGGCTCTCGCCGCCGCTGCCCGCCTCCTGCTCTACTCGCTCGCCTGAATGTGCAACTACTGCATAAGTCCTCTGCTAATGAGTAATGGCTTCAAATGTGGAAACTGTTTATTCAATATGATATCTTACTGTACTGTGGTTCAATACGCTGTTGTTGTTCAAAGCCGCTCTTGTCGAAGGGGTTGACGCGCGGCGACTCCGGCAGTGCCTGGGGACGTGGTGGCGGAGCCAACGCGGGGACAGCCGTATCTTCACTCGTCTCGCTTTCTTTTGGCCTAATAAAATATTATAAGGGTCGTTATTCCATTATAAAGAGTTAAATATCTATCTACTGATCTACATTATGATTGTACCTACAAAGGCAAGTGCAAACTTAAAAGTTTGGAAAATATGAGTTCAACCTGTGCTTTACCTGATAAAAACTGAAAAGGTATCGTCGGTGGAGTCTCGGGAACCCTGATGGTCGAGTCGTGGTGTAGCGGAGGCGGTGGGCGGTGGCGGCGCGCCCATGCTCAGGAACGGATCGAACGCCTCCGCCTCAAAGCCGCTCGGTGCGGCGTCCCCAGTACCGGCATCTCCCCACGCTCCTGTTTATATGTAGGTACTCAATTAAAACTGAATGAATCGGAGTAAAATGATAGGATATGTTGTAATATTCACCTGAGTTTAGGTTGTTCGCACTCGTGGCATCAAATTTAGCTGAAAATGCATCAAATGCATCCTGACCGCCACAGAAAGCATCTTGCATCATTCCTTCTGCTGAGTCATCCCAGCCGACATCCACAGAAGGCGAAACGGCACTAGCTTCAAAGGCATCCTCGCCACCCAAGCTGAATGCGTCGCTTGCTATTTCTTTCGAAGCAGGAGCAAACAAGTTTTCGTGAGATTCTTCTATTGCGCTCATTGACACTTCGCCAAACGCATTGTCTTGTGTGTTATCAATCACATCATTACTAGATGGCATATGTGCATTAGTAAAGATGTCATTGGAAGGCGCCATAGTTACATCGTCCGACTTTACACCGAATATATCCACTGTGGGCCCGGAAAATATGTTAGTGGCCTGTTCCATATCAATAACACTTTCAAATGGATTGCGCTCTATGTCTAGACCTGTTGATTGATTTCCAAATTCGTCATTGGCTGCATCCGCAAATGGAGAGTTATTAGATGTAGCAGAGGCCATTTCCGTATGTGGTTCTGAGCAATCCATGGGAGCCACGGTATCTACCACGGACTCGGCGATGGTTGCGAACGGGCTATTGTTAGATACGGTTACGACGCTTGGCTCCTCCGAATCAGGTTCAGTCTGGCTAATAACCATCGAAAGGGACATCGGCCCTTCGGCGGCGAAGGGTTGTGAAATGCCGTTAGCCACATTTGTGTTCATGTCGTCAGTTATATCGTCACTAAGGAAATCGATTTGTTTTTTCTCTTCTCTCGGAGCCGAATATAGACTCATTATGGCTTCTTTAGTAGGTTTAATTGGAGCAGGCACGGGCGCATCAAACAAGTTAATATCATCAGAATGATACGTAGGCGCGGATGCTGGTGCTGGTGGTATTACAGGCGGTCGCGGCGGTGGTGGCGGCTGCGGACGGGGAGGTGGAGGTCGCACGGCGGGTGGAGGGCGTGCAGGCGGCGGGCGCATTGGTTTGTTGCGATTGATGTCGAAACTCTCAGTCACTACTTCTTCTGGTAGTTCTAGCTCCGGCTCTGGCGTGGGACACGATGAGTGAATATCTCGAACCGAGACGGGACTCGGTGTGCGAGTTGGTGGGATACGGTCGAGAAGGTGTGAACTAGTAAACTCCATCTGCCCAGTGACACTCAAAATTAAATTTTGAGTTTCGGGTGGCAGAGGTCGTGCAGGTAGTTG
The DNA here is from genome assembly GCA_947095525.1 of Trisateles emortualis. Classification (NCBI taxonomy): domain Eukaryota; kingdom Metazoa; phylum Arthropoda; class Insecta; order Lepidoptera; family Erebidae; genus Trisateles; species Trisateles emortualis. The sequence goes on from OX352743.1 coordinate 19,025,123, forward strand.
AGGTCCGTGCGTTTCCTCATCGCTCATAAATGTATGGTCGATCTTCGTTGTCACTAAATCGAGATCTGTAGGTTTAACCATTCGTTCGCCGTCTGCAGATTCACTCGTAAAAATGTCAAAAGTGGATGTATTTTCTATGAAATCTTCAAAGTGTTTCGCCCCAGTGGGTTCAGCGCCGCCGAATATATCTACTGGTACAGTATCACCGACTGGTGGCTCATAGGTACCTCCAAAATCCGAGAATGGATTACTTGCGGCAAAAGGATTATCGCCACTAAACTCGCACGGCTCGGAGTCCGTTATCATAAATGGATTAAGAACATCAGTTGTCTCCGGAGCGCTAGGCTCATTCATACTCAAAAATGGATTGTATGCCATCTTTTTGCCTTTTTTTACCTTCTTATTAACCTAAAAATTCAGACTCTAATAATTTTAATTCAGTTTTTCCTGGATTAAGATCGCCCGCAAATGACGTATCAAAGGGATCAAAGTCTTGTTCTGGTAATCTAGTTACATCCGATGGTTCAGGTGTTAACGCCTTAGCTTGAAATATATCGTCCGAAGGATCTAACAAGTCCCGATCTTTATCGTCTATATCCGTATCCTCACAAGAGAATTCTTTTGCCAGAAGCTTTAGTTCAGTTTTACTTGGCGCGATATTGCTTGCAAATGATGTATCGAAAGGATCAACTTGTACAGAAGAAGATCGTATAGGTTCTGAAGGTGTTAGTACTTTAACTTTAATATCGGTTTGAGCACTGTGAAGCAAATCACTTGCTTTTAATTTAATATTGGTAGAATGTGCAAACTCTGAATGCCGTCTCTTATTTTGAGGGTAAACCTTTTGGCTAAGGTCTTCGTCAGATCGCGTGCGTATCAAAGTTTCAGGTACAATGTCAGCTGCCTCTGCTTCTTCAGCGTCTTCGGTTATAGACAATTCTCTAGTATAGTATGGTGTTACTGGTTTGACAGTTTTAACTTTTGTGTCTGGATTGACGAGATGAGTTTCCTCTGAACCAACGTCAAAAACAACACTCTTACTAACAGTAAGATTTTCTGGACGAGACGCGCGTCTTTCAATTTTCTTTGGTTCGTCTGCCCTTGGATCAAAATCTGGATCACTAGGAACTTTGTATATTGTGGGAGAACCTGAACTGATTAATTCTTGTTCTAAAAGCTTTAATTCAACTTTACCAGGGGCTACAATTCGATCAACAATAGTTGTATCGAAAGGGTCAATTTCACAACTGTTTACTTCAACTGGATCCAATGGAGAATCACCTAATTGTGTTAAATCAGTGGTGCTGCCGCCCAATAGGTCACGTACCGCTTGAACTTCTTCTCTGTCAATTATATCATCCGATGTAATGGATTCTCGTAAGCCAGAAGGATCTGTAAGGTGAATGCGAACTGAAGACTTGCGTCTATTATTTAATATAACTTGGATTTCTTCCGCTCGCGGATCAAAATCGTCGTCTTCTTCTATTATCACTGCTTCTTTCTGTTCCCTAATCTGAGCTGCGGGAATCACAGCATCAGCAAAACTTGTATCGAATGGATCATCTTGATCTAAGTAGGAATCTGTAACGTCAATCTGATCTTCAGCGATGGATTCTGCAAAAACCGTCTCGTTTTTATCAGCTTCAAAAGCGGACCACGATTCCTGAAGCACAGGTTCTAAATGTATAGCAGTTTCTGCTAATTTGACAACTTCTGTACTTTGTGTTTCTAGTGATTTCGTTGCAAGAAGAGTGAATTCATCAAACTCATCATCCACTGGAGGATTCTCGGAGTACGAAAATTCTGTTGTCGATACTTCTTGTTCACTTTTATTGGCTTGTTGGATTAATGATGTATGAAGAGATATGCTCAAGTCAATTGGGGTAGTTATAGGAATATCAGCATCAATGTCCAAAATACTCTTCTCGACTGGCTCACTTTGTACCTCCTTTGGTCGCTCAACTTCTCTTCCCTCAGTATTTTCTAATAACAAATCACCAGGAATCACTCTTTTAGGTCTCTTCGTAGTAACAGTAACGTTATCAATTCGACCCGTCAGCACACCAACAGCCAACCCGATATCTAATGCCTGTTTACCTTTAGAGGTTTTTGCTTCTTGTCCTTTTATTAACGCATCAACGTGGGATGTATCAAATATGTCATCATCTTGAAATTCTTCTGGTGAATCAGGCACATAAGCGAGTTTGACTTCCCCACGTTCGACCGCATCCACGTACGAGGTGTCAAAGATATCGTCTTGGTCTTCTTCTTCGGACTCGTCGTCTGTGACGCCGTAATCACTCTTTTCGCCGTCGTCTGTTTCTGTGGTGGTGGATTGATTTAGCTGAGGGAAATCTGCTTCTGTGACCTCAACTACGGGTCTATGTGGAACTTCCTTTTGGGCAGCCTTGACTTGCTTCGGTCCAGCCGGAATACGTTGAAAAAATGAAGTAGATTTGATTCGGTCAAGATCTCCTTGTGTTTTTTTAAGAACGGTATCGATGCCAGTCGTCAAATCTTTAAACTTCGACCACTCCTCATTCTCCTTGGCAGTTCCTTCGCCGTTGTCACCGCTCTGCTTCTGATGCTCTCTTCTATACTTCTCTAATTCCTCTTCAGTAAAAAGCTCTTCTTCTCCTTTACGTTTAGATTTTTTTCCCTTTTTCTTCTTTTTAAGACCTTTGGGTAACTTTAGCATTATACGAGTTTCTAAACAGCACTTTGTGTTGCTGAAACAAAAATATAATTAATCGTATTCATTTAATTCCATACTTTAGACACACGAGTTTATTATATTGCACCTTAGCACATAATATTTGGCACTGAGGTGCTTAGTTGCATAACCGGGACCATTTTTTAGAAATTTGTATGTAGGTACTATATGTATGTAAAGTCGATAGTTTCGTTATTGGGTAACGGAATATTATGTTATCGATCGCCAGGGATGTCACATACCTTCTCAAAACAACCATTTAATGCTTCAATAACAATGCAATGTACCTACTCGCCATTAATATATCTTATATATATAAAATAATTTGATTTGCAAGTAAGTAAGGTACAGTTATTTTATTATACTAATTTTACTAGGTCGGAACCCATCCAACAGCAAGTCAAATATTAGGTTCCTAACAGGAACAATGGTAAGTAGGTATGTTATGCAAACAGACAACAGTGGGTAATATCATCAAATATCAGAGTCAGGTATGTCTAATAACTAAGATGTATGAGGGCGCAGATGAGTGATGAGACGAATGCATGGTAATGAGAGGTCCTCGGGAGAGAGCCGAGCGCGACGAGCGGGCGAGGCCGCGGCGCCGCGGCGACACAAGGACGGCTAGCTACGGGCACGTACCGGGCATCGTCAGCCGCCGCTACTTACAGCTAGGGCATACACTACCGCGCTACGTTAAGGGTCTCTATACCTTCATCGCAACACACGGACAGTCGCGGGTGGCGGCCAGACGAGGGCCAACTCGCTCTCGGTGCCTGCTGACGGCTCACTGGCGCGGCCACCCGCGGCCACCCGCGGCCTCCTCGCGCACCGGCGCGCGCCTGCTCTCCGACTATCGACCGGCACAGGGAGTGCGCGCGCCGCCGCCGCCCCCGCCTCGCTAAAGTTCAACAGTCACTGCCTATTGGTATATTCTTTATAGCTTACGTAACCCATATTATGGCCGTCCTCAACACAATATCGATACCCTATGGGCTCTGCTCGTTATAGCTCCGTTAGTTAGTGTGAATACGCTAAATGTTGGTCCCCTAAGTATTTTCAACTTTAAAACCTTATAGCGGCTATATATAGTTATTTTGTAGGTAAGGAATACGTTTAACATAGTTATGGATATTCTCGTGAATATAGATTTGCTCGATTACAGTCAATCTTACGTAGGTAGGTAGGTACTAGTAGGTAGGTAGTTATAAAAGGAAAATTCAGGAAGCTTATAATTCACGGAGGGCGAAAGACCCGATTGTCGCCGTTTTCGGTCGATTGTCGGCCGTCATTTTACCTAATCTTAGCCGGGTATAGGAGCCCCAAATTTATAAAGTAAGAAGGAACAGATTTTAGAGCTCCGTGTGCCTATCTGGCCACTGAATAATTTAATAAGTAATATAATACTCGTATCATTATTGTCATTTGTGATGATAACCAAAATTTAAAAAAATGGAAAAAAAAAGATATAAGGAAATAATACTCATAGATAGTGAGTGTGACCATCTAATCTCAAAATGATCGCTTTCTCCCTAAACGTAGGTATGTAATTGTTTCAATATGTAAGAAAACATATTTAATTTAAAACAATACTTGTAAGTAGGTACACATTTTTGTTTAATATAAATAACAATTTTAAACACTAGTTATGCACCGAGACCGAGTGCCAGAGTGCATAGGTACTACGTAGATACTAGATACACTTAAGCAACGGATATCAGGGTTGTTCTAAATTTCTAATTATGTCGGCCCCTTACTTGAAACTTAAATAACTTTTACGTACACACTTACAATATATTTTTAATCTCCAATAAGTAAGTAAGTACATACTAATATTACATTAAGAGTCACGGGTAAGGGCATCATACTTGTGACTTGTGAGCAAGTCCGATTCGGGAAAGACCTCCACCTTACAGAAAACCAACACACAGCCAAATGATGATGAACTGAATGACTGCACCCCACGGTGTAGTTGTGTTCTTGTGTGTGAGTACCTACAGATTTCCATCGCTTATTTAGGGATGCGTTTTGAAAGAAACGTTCTCCTATTCCTGATCTACTCCATCTACCCTGGTGTAAAAATTTGGCTCGCCAACATGAAAATGTTAGTGTATTTTTACCGTAGCCTATGTATGGTATTGCAAGCGTTCGTCCATAGGCTACGGTAACTGCTTAACATCAGGCGGGCCATATGCGTCTTTACCACCTAGGTTGAATAAAAAAAAGTTTTTAAAATTTGTATTATTTATTTAAAGTTATTTACCTACATTATTTATGTTTATCGTCAACTTAAGCCAATCGAATCCACTGTTGGACAAAGGCCTGCCCAAGAGTAAGCCACTTGACATGGTCTTCGGCTTCTCGTATTCAGCTACTCCTAGCCACCTTGCGAAGATTGTCGCTCCACCTAGCCTATTTATATATTATTTCTTATTTTAATTTGTGTCTTGACCCCGAAATCACATACCTATATTATTTGGATTGAATAGATACAAGTTACAACCCCTATTATCAAAACGTAACAAAATGTAATAGCTACTATAATTTTAAAAAAGATCAGTGAGTAATAATATATAAATATATGTATTTACAGTAAGTCATATTTGTTTATAAGAAGTTTTCTTGATTTTTTATGAATTACTAATAATTTTATGATTGTAGCGTATGTCGCCATCTATGACATTTCAATAAAACTAATTTTGATTTGTTCTACACGAGACGAGGCTAAAAGCTATTATTAAGGTTCTTCATTATAATATAGTTCTAGATGGCGCTTTTTTTCCTGTGACAATGGTAGAAAAATACTCAAGTTTATTAAAAACCTAAGCTTATCAATTCAGAATTCTCTGCATAAAGCCTAAATATATGCACCGCCAAACATTTTTATAAAATGAAATCTCAGACTAATAGAATAAGAATGAAATACAGTTCCTGGTTTTTCCTTTCCATTCCACAGATAAAATATTCCAAACTCTATATAAAAATCAAATAACTACCATAAATGTATTAGTACTAAGCACAATAAAACACTTTTTAAGATTATTACCCCATAAATAAGTTCTAAGTATTTGATGCAGAGTCAGCCTAAATCTTTACATATAAAAAAAAAAATTACAACAAGATCCATCTAAACTTCTAAACGTAGTAAACAACGCTCCTAGTGGCAGACATACGGAACTAATTTGTCAAAATAGGTTATTATTCGGATAAATATAAAAGAGTATGATAGAGTGTCGAATTAATCGGATCTCTCTTTTTTTCTTGTTTTTTGAATGTAGTTTGTCTCTTTCTTTCATTCGCCAGACAGTGCTTATTTAAATTGGCACACTAAGACCTCGAGGCTACGTACCTACGTAGTAACATAGCTTACGTTCATGTTTTTTGAGAAGAAAAACGTTGAAATCTGTTTATTATTGAAATATAAATCGAGAAAATGTTCGGTGGCAGTGCGCCCGTGGTGATTCAATCCAGGTGAAACACGCGCGCCGACAGGGGATAGTAAAACGTGGTGTGTCTAACACGAGCTAGCGGTTGCCGTAGTTTGTTATCAAACAGCGAGTAGCGAGGCCGAGGCGGCGAGGACGATGGCGGAGGCGGCGCCCGGGAACATCGTGAAGGAGGGCTGGCTTCAGAAGCGCGGCGAGCACATTCGCAACTGGCGCGACCGCTACTTCATCCTGTTCGACAACGGCGACCTCGTCGGGTTCAAGACACAGCCGGAGAGAAACAACTACCGCGATCCCCTCAACAAGTTTACAGTCCGGGACTGCCAAATCATGGCTGTGGATAAGCCTCGCCCGTACACCTTCACTATCCGTGGCCTGCAGTGGACCACGGTCATCGAGCGCAACTTCTCCGTCGATACAGAGAAAGAACGGTCAGTAGCCCTAAGTTATCCATACACTGTGTCGTCCATACTTAACTCTCCTCTGATAATGTTGGATCTATGCAATACCTACTACATTCTTGACTAACTAACTATGGCCTTCAATGTCATGAGGAAATCAATTGTTTGTGGTGAGGATGTTTTATGTGTCTCTAATTTTCCTGTTTTGGTAGTGACAATTGTGAGTAATGTTGTCATAGCTATGTAGTCATTTGTTAAATATGTGAATATCTTAATATATGGGTGCATGGTTAATCTTAGTTCCACCCACCCACACTCAAAATACGTTGTAGATGTGGAGTTGCGAAAAATTGCCCACTATATTATATCATGTCATAATATTATTGTATGGCCAGCTTTACATTGAGGAATCATGAAGACATGACCAAATGTTAGGTTCATGTTTACTTATGAATACTTTCTTGTTTATTATAACTAAAACAATGTTTGTTTGATAATTATTTAACTAAAAGGTTACAGTTAGGTTCTGAAGAACTGCTATTATAAGTTGCCATACTAGCTGAACCTGACTATGCTTTGCTGCGGCTCAGTCTGATATACTTGGAATTATGTGTTCCTGTGCAGAACTGGTGGCAATGGCTGCAGAGCCATTGCGGAGATTACTCAAGACATACGGACAAAAAATTTAATAAGTTTTGTGTAAATATTCAAATTCACTTAGTTAAAAGCTATTTGATGTTACCAACAGACACTTATACAAACAAATAAATTTATTTGTATAGTTAATTGTGTTGATGCAGTATGTAGGTAGGTCCCACAACAAGTTGCACACATACACAACACACCCAGCATGCTTTTGTTGCTTTTAGGATGTATGTACATACATAGGTACTAATATTATAAACACTAAATTATCTCTGTCTAATGAAATTTAACAAAGAGTGACGCTCGTACTATGGGCAAGGACATAGTGCACTTTTTACTGTGGTAACCAACATCCAGACGAGTGACGCCTGCCACACACTGTCCACTAACAGTAGGCTGGCAGTGCTGCGTGCTGCGTGCTGCCTATGTGTACTTTACCAATATTTACCTGTGTAACATTTCAGCATTTGATATTCTTTACGTTACTGTTTGTCAATTTTTAAAATATATCATATTTACATGTAAAATGAAATATATTCAGCCTAATATTTCTTCTCAGCCATAAGATGTCTACTGCTGGACATAGGCCTCCCCCAAGGTTTTCAACATCGTTAGGTCCAGAGCTGACCTTGTACATCGTTTGCCCGTGACCTTTACCAGGTCGTCGGTCCACCTTGTTGGAGGCCTGCCCACCCTGTTTCCGCCAGTTCGTGGTAGAACCTTTTTTCCCCAACGGTTATCGGTGATGGACCGACGACATGGTAAAGCTTGCGGGCAACCGATGGACAAGGTCGGCTCAGGATCGAGAGTTGTGGAAATCCTTGGGGGAGGCCTATGTCCAGCAGTGAACGTCTTTTGGCTGACATGATGATGATACTTGTGAGACGTCAAATGATTCCTTTTTATATTTTATAACACTCTAGGCCCATATAGCCCCAAAAGCCCAAAGTTAGGAATTTATTGAGCATCTATAGGCATTCCTTTACCAATTTGCTTAAAACGGTGACAATCGGGCGTACCTAGTGGCCGCCTAACGGTATGCATTTACCGATGCCTGTGGACATAACTCGCACGTTGTGTTGTTCCTTGTCTCGTTAGCGAGGAGTGGGTGGCGGCGATCCGGTACGTGTCGGTGCAGCTGAGCGCGGCGGGCGGCGGCGGCGGGCCCAGCGCGGCCGGCGCCGGCGTGCTGCCCGACAGCGACGACCGCGACATGGCGCAGACCGGCACCAGCTTCCGCGACCCGCGCCGCATCGTGAGTATACCAACATTACCTACAGGATTCTTAGCACGGGCCGCACAGGTGGACATCAGCGCACCACCTAATATTCCACAGTTTTTTTGCACTCTCTTATGGGTGAAGTTTCTAAAAACCCGGATGTAGGTGTAAATTTAGGTTCTAGTTTAATATAATATTGATAGGACTATAAGTCATAAAGTGGCCGACATAGGTCTAAAAATTGCTTCAATTGAGTGGCAATCAGCGGGGCGCATAGCTCGCAGCACCGAGAGTGTCACCGCCACGACAGAAAGGTGCTCGAGCGGTGAACACAAGGCGTGGGCGGGACTCAACACGATCAACTGACGAGATGGGAGGTCAGCTCAAGACCGAATGCTACGGAAAGCCTTGAGAGATCCTTAAGTACTGTTTAGATGATGATGAACCAATATGTGATACTTAGTGCTGTTAGACTTCTGCTTGTTAGAGGTAAAGATTTTTAACATAATAGCTTACCGGTAAGCAGCCGTAGCCGTAGCCATGCTGAACATTTTAATCGTTAATTTTCCTGTTGTTGTTGGTGTGGAGAAATTAGTGCTAGAAGTTTAAATATTATTAGTAATAATAAGCCCAGTGTGTAATAATTCGTCCAAGAGGAAAATAGCTAGCATTAGTCATTGTCAGTAGGTACTCAGTAGGTACCTAGGTACTGCTGCACAGATAGGAGCTAGGAGCACTCAGTGTTCACCAACATTTAGTTTGATTGTTTAAACTTAATTATTTAATTATGACTAATATAAGTTATGTAGTGCCTAAAAAAATCAATAATGAAGTGATGATATCGTTAAGATTTAATCATTCGTTAATTATTAGTCGTGACTATAGTCAATATATTTTACACTAGCGGCCCGCCCCGACTTCGTCCGGGTTAAACTATTTTCAGCGCAACTTTTTTTTACATAAGACCCTCCTGACAATAACAAACACAACAAAAAAGAATTACTGAAATCGGTCCAGCCGTTCACGCGTGATGCCGTGACAAAGGGAAATAGAGATTCATTCATATATACATATATATAAGATAGGATGTGTTGTGTAGGTACTGTGGCGTTTGACATTTCAAGATAAATATTAATGAAAATTATTGACGATTAATAAAACCTATCGATTGAATACTCTAGGCTCTTTGGTTAGAGATTGATTGAATCATTTTCATTTATTTTCATCTTCAAATGTCAAACGTCACTGTACACGTGCCATGTGAAATTTACTATAAATTTCTCATTACATTTTTTTTGTACAAAGTTTTTTTTACGGCGTCAGTAGACCTTACCTTCTCTATCTATTATATAGGTACCGTTGTAGATTGAGATCATGGGTTCGATTCCCATGCGAGACAAAACTTTGTGTAATTTATAAATGTTAAGTCCACCCCGACACAGGGCTTGTTACCCAGCGTGGGAGTTGTCTTTTTAAAATAAAAATAGATTAAAGGTTTAAATAATAATTGAATTAGTCATGATGACTAAATTAGTTGATTGGCCCAACACTGCGGGTGCGGTAAATATCTGAATGTTATTGTGTGTAACACTCGCTGTACAGTGTAACGGTTGGTACACGAGATACACGAGTAGGCGGGTCGCTGGTGACACTCCAGTTCGGTCACGTGACTCGTTCAGTCATCTGTTGTGTAGGCCTGCCTACCTAGGTAGTGGTGATGAGTCAGTTGTTTACTCGCCTCACGAGTACGTGGCTCGTAGTTGGACAGTCGCATGTTGTTGTGCGGCTCAGACAGTACGCACAGTGTGTGCGCACGCGCGACTGCTGCTCACTATGACAGACCGCGCGCGCGACGATATGTCGCATCGAAATCCAATATCTGCGACACTATTTGTACTAACTGTGATTGGCTGCCAAAAACAAGCTTGAACATACGCGAGCATGTTCACCACATTTCTGCCTTATGAAAATTGACCATTAATCCACACACACTAACCTAATGTAGGATTGAGAACGTTAGGGTGGATCAGATATGCCTTTAGAGTTTATTTTAAGACATTTGAATGTTGACGATGATTCCTTTCACTGCTAGCAGATAGTAAGTATAATATAGTTCGGTCGAGGGTCTCTCGGTTTCGCATAACACTTGACGCACCCATTTCGCCTTATGTACATTTCAACTACGTTAGGTATACAGTTTATAATATTCGAGATTAGTAAACAATAATGAGAGTTCCTCGTTTCACAGACGCTGGAGAAGTTCGAGTTCGTGAAGGTGCTAGGCAAGGGCACTTTCGGCAAAGTGGTGCTGTCGCGAGAGAAGGGTACGGGCAAACTGTACGCCATGAAGATCCTCAAGAAGAACCTCATCATTCAGAAGGACGAGGTGGCGCACACGATCACGGAGAACCGCGTGCTCAAGAAGACGAAGCACCCTTTCCTGACGGTGAGTAGAGTGACTGGGTACGCTAGAGGGGTGGTAGGTAGGTCAGTAGGTAGTACATTGGGCGCGTGTGGCAGGCGCTGCGCTACTCGTTCCAGACGGCGGACCGCGTGTGCTTCGTGATGGAGTACGCGAACGGCGGCGAGCTGTTCTTCCACCTGTCGCGGGAGCGATCCTTCTCGGAGGAGCGCACGCGCTTCTACGGCGCCGAGATCGTGTCCGCGCTGGGCTACCTGCACGCCGAGGGCATCATCTACCGCGACCTCAAGCTCGAGAACCTGCTGCTGGACAAGGACGGCCACATCAAGATCGCCGACTTCGGGCTGTGCAAGGTGAACATCACGTACGGCCGCACCACCAAGACCTTCTGCGGCACGCCCGAGTACCTGGCGCCCGAGGTGCTGGAGGACACGGACTACGGGCCCGCCGTGGACTGGTGGGGCACGGGCGTGGTCATGTACGAGATGGCGTGCGGCCGCCTGCCCTTCTACAACCGCGACCACGAGGTGCTGTTCTCGCTGATCCTGAGCGAGGAGGTGCGGTTCCCGCGGACGCTGTCGGCCGCGGCCCGGGCGCTGCTGGCCGGCCTGCTCACCAAGGAGCCGGCCTCCCGCCTGGGCGCGGGGCCGGACGACGCGCACGAGATCATGAACCATCCCTTCTTCGCGTCCATCAACTGGACCGACCTGGTCGCCAAGAAGATCCCGCCGCCCTTCAAGCCGCAGGTGGAGTCGGAGACGGACACGCGCTACTTCGACTCGGAGTTCACGGGCGAGTCCGTGGAGCTGACGCCGCCGGAGAACGACTCCAACCTCGCGCGCATTCAGGAGGAGCAGTTCCCGCAGTTCTCCTACCAGGTGCGTACACCCACGCTTCCTAATGCTTCGGTCGAATAGACAATAGATACACGGTCTCATAAAAAACGATGCCAAATAGTGTAAAATATTAAGAATATAATAGCAAGTTATATTTACCGAAAAAAATACTATTCTTTGTGCCTAGGCACCGTGAAACGTCACACTGCGACGCGACTGACAACGGAGTTGTGCGCGCTATTGATTAGTCAAAGTCAAAGTCAAACTCATTTATTCATTTAGATCAAATCCATGATACTTATGAACGTCATTAAAACAAATGCCAGCATACTTTTTTCCTAAGGCCAATTCGCTGACTAGGGTTGGGCCTCGAGAAGAATTGGCAAGAAACTCGGGCCACTCTTTTTAATCGCCAGAGTATAACATTTACAATTTGGTATGAGTTACAATAGTGGTAACAAAAAGGAACGGAAACCAATATACCATATGAGAAATTTAGATAAGTATTTAATTAATGAGTAAACAATATTGAAAAAAAATGAATTTAGCTTTCCACTGTATGGTAATGAGGGATCGTTTCTTTTTGTAAGTATAAGATAGAAACGTGTCGAGATCACATTGCAATCTTAGTAAATATCTAGAAACTATATCTTTAATATTTAAAAATAAATCATGCCAAGATTGACCAGCCACCCCAAGTAGCACCCGTTCACGAGCATGACGCACAGACCAGCCATCATTTCCTTCGCCATATTAGAGGGAAGGAACTGACCCGGCCAATACGACACCACAAGCAATGGCATTTCAGTGAGCATGACAATCCAGGACATAATAAGAAAAAATAAACTCAATAGAAAGCCAATAATGATCACAAAACGTCTCCTGACAAATTTTAAATGTAGTTATTATTCTTATATAATTCTGCATCAAACTTAGCAACTAACCCCATGGCTTTTTATCATTTAAAAAGTCATTAATAGTGTAATAACCCTTGCTTAAAAGATGATTTATGTTTTCCGAGGAGCGATCGTGCACCTATTGTATATTTGATCGAAGGTATCATGGCAGAGAAGTATAGTTCACTAACACATTCGTACATAAAGATTGCGTACAAATAGACTTATTCTGTAGAAGCCATGTTGGCCAAAGTTACCACCCCCTATTTTTAGATAAGTAAACCGACTTAAAAAAAAACAGATTAAGATCGGTGCCAAGGCTATGTTTATTCCAGTGACACCTACATCTGTAATTCTTTTTATCGCTTTTTTCTCAAGTTAGTTTAATATTTTCAATAAAAAAAAACTTTGACAAGAAACTACAAAATGTTGTTATTAAATGAAGACCTTACTTGTGTGTGATCTCTTCTCAGAACAAATAAATTGTGCTATCTACTTAGAACTGTTTACTAGTAAATTCATAGATGATCATTTTCAAAAACCTTGATATCACAATTTTAAAGTGTTGAAACATTCTTAACTTTCATCCAATCTTCGATAACCCTCTTTATGTTTTTTTTTTACCTGATCATTTATGGTAACAGTGCATCTCATTACCATTCCAATAAACCCAAACACGGATAGTTTAATTATGGAGGTCCAGTGCCTACCCTTGCTTTCCGGCTTCATCATCAGATCAGGTCAATGGTTTATCAGAATAATCATTATTTCATGAAAATTTGCAACAGTTGACCACCACATTTTAGAAGTCCCTTAAAAATATGTTAATGGTAAGATTCGGAAACAATGTAATGTTTCCTTTCCAATATGTAAAATTAGCCATAGATTCCCAAATCTAAACTTCTATTGTAAAGAGGAATAAAATTGATTTTCAATTTGTTTGTTCGATAGAATTTAACTCGAAACTCCGATATTCAAAATTGTTTCACCATTAGATAGCTACATTAATTACGGCATCCCTATGAAAACTAAGTAAATATGTCGAACAATAATATATATATATAATTATATACATCGTGTTGCAGGACATCTGCTCGTCGGCGCACTCCGCGCTCTCGCACCACTCGGCGCTGGCCGACAAGCGACACTAGCGACACTCGACACGCGACACCGCCGACACCGCCGACACTCGACACTCGCGACACAGTTGCATCCGACCGATGATGTATCATTACAATTAAGATAAACCAAGATACCCGATTAGCTTTCGAAATATGTCCCGAGGTGAAACAGTGTCCTGAATGTGCGGAACATTTGTTTCCACATATATATATATATATATATACATAAGTAAGTGTTGTAACGAATATTCGGATTCGCGTCCGCGAATATTTGCATGTTCCATGACATTCGTATTTACGAGATTAAATAATTTGATCGACGTGAGTACGCGGCACATTGTTGTATATAATATTGAGGGATTTTCATTAACCCTTTCCTGTAACTCTGCCTTGTAACAATGAATATACTCGTATACTCATAGTTACGATCTATCGATAGGTAAACAACCGCGCGGCGTCGTGTTCGGCCCGGCTCGCCTGAACTGTGCATGAGGCGCGTCATGGTGACTAAATACAGTTAGACCTTTAGATAAATGGCGGCAGATATTCGTGTTTGTGAATTATTAAATATTCATTACATCACTATAAGTACTATATTATAGTTGTACGAAATATAATATGTAAGTTAAGAGTTGATCATTTTGCGTTTAAGGCTCTGTTATGTACCGTACCTATTTACCTGCCTACCTTACCCGCCTGCCCACCTACCTACCTACCTACCTGCCTACCTACCTATGTGTCGCAGCTGGATTACTTAATTAGCTGTTTTACAAAACAGCTCAGCTATTAGCGGTTTCTCATAATTATTGAAGTACGCAAAATTGCAACATTTATTTGCATTTATAAATGCAGTGGCTCGACGATTAGCGATTATGTTAAACAGTGTGCAATGATACGTTGAATATGTACGGTTTACTTATCAATTTTAAAACGATGAACAATTATTCTGCAAAATCAAATCATTTTTTCGTTTGTGACCATAAATTATTTTGCAGAAATACACCATCGTTTTGAAATTTACCGTAACACTTATGTATGTCGAAATAAAAATCACTAATGAGACGTCAGCTAGTCTGCCTTGTTACCGCCAGGCTCGCTGACTGAACAGACAAGGGTTGACCCTAAATTAAGTACCGACAAGAAACTGGCCCCCCTTACAATCGCTAAATATTTATAGTTTGAGTTGCGTTTGTGATAGTGCAGAAAACCATGCAACCAAAACTCCACACACTACAGACACAATATATGATATACGGGAACTATAGAAAAGATCAGTGTCTGCGTGATATTGTTCACTAATTATGAAAAACTGCTAATCGTTAAAATACCAAATAGTGCGTCTGTAAAACGACAAATGACACAAACTATGTTCGATACACCAAGTGGATCAAGTGGAGCCGCGCGTCAAGCATGTCTGTCAGACACGTTGTTGTTACCTACCTACCTACGTACAGTGAGTGTACATAATGTACACACTGTTAACGTTATTAACTATCAAGTATTCGGTACTATATTATAATTATATGGATTGTTTCTTTTTTCATAATTTATTGACGGGTAAATTACAAATTATTTTTGTTTAACTATAAGGTGTAAACTATACAAAAGTTTGCCGGAATTAAAGCTAAAAACAAAGTCGCCGAGCTTGGCCATTATCAGATAACGATCGGGTATCTTTATTTATGAATAATGATATATATGTCACCCGGCAATACATGGGGTCGATCTGTTCCGTACACCGCATTCGTCGATACTTACTTTGTTGAGCTGTGGTGCTCGTCGTGAACGATAGAGTCCCGGCACGCTGGTCATGTTGAACAGTTAGTTGTATTGAACACGTGTGAGCAGGAGGTACCTACAATATAGCTACAATACATAGGGACGTGTCATTTATAACATGTGTCACATTTAGTGTCGACGGGTCACACGGCACGCTCAGTACGTGCACGTGCACGTATATCTAGGCACAACCGACCACAAATAGCGATAAAGTATTTAGTAACACCCCTATGTTTTGGGGATACCTGTACGTGAAATAAATACAATTTAATAAAATGGATAACGTTCAGATTTGTCAGATGAGGTCACACTAACTGTTGAATAGTGAACACAAGAATGGACTATTGATTTAAGATATAACCCAGACAAATAAGCAATAAAAAGGGGCCAATCTCGGAATTTGAGATAAGCTGGAAATTCGTATATACCTTGTTACTGGCGTTGCGTTGTGAACCTCGTGCCTGCATCATCACTTTATTGTTTTGCAATTATCTAGGTTTCTATAGCTCCAATGATGTCATCATTCATTATAGAGCATACTATTTGCGAGGAATATTGTTACATCATTTTTTTCATGATCTCAACCGTTTTTGAGATAAGAGAAAGAGAGTGCGTTGCGCTCATACATACATACAGTTCATTAATATATATAGTTTGAAACATACAGTCATTGACAACCTTATCTAGGTATTATACACCGAGCACCGAGATTCACTAGTTGACATTGTGTTACAATATCTACTGTGTGATGTGGCTGAGCGCATCGCGCTCTCCTCCCTCCATCTCAAAAAACGGTGAAGCGCATGAAAAATTTTCAAAATTGTATGCTCTTGATAACAGCATTGGAGATATAGAAACAGCCCTCTGTGAATGTAGCACGTTACCTACATTGTGACAATTGCAGAAGGTAGAAATAAAAGCCATTTTAAAATTACAGTATTAATATTGTATTCGGTTTAAAGTAATACAAATAGCCTGAATAGTCGGAAACTGTGTCATCTTCACAAATAATATAACAGACGAGAGAGCGAGACAACTGTTTGCGGGCATAGAACCCTAATGATGTGCTTACAAGGCACTAATAGTCGTCGTCGAGTCGCAGACATCGCGCGACTGGCACTGGGGCGACGAGACGTGGCGGGCCGCCCGGGCCGGGCCGTACCGTGACGAGCCGGGCCGGGCCGTACCGTGACGAGCCGGGCCGGGCCGTGCCGTACCGTGACGAGCCCGGCCGGACCGGACCGGGCCAGACCACGCGGCGCCGCTGCTCATGTATTTCCTTTTGTATATATTATTAAACGTTAGGATTAAAAGGACGTTTGTTTCATTTCGTTCCCCTCCCGCTTTACTCGTTGTGTATCACCACCCGCGCTCTACCAGGCGCCGGCAGAGGGCGGGTGAGAGCGGCGGCGCCGCTTGTCGTCGTCGTCGCAGCTAAACTACGCGTAAGTAGATATTTAATATCTCTTATAAACTTTAAAAACGTTAACAACGAATATCTATAGATACAAGAGGCGCATCGGACGGTCGTGTCGGTGACGTCGCGTCCTACCTTGAGTATTAAAGTTACGTCGGGTGTAAAGTGAGTGAGTGAGAACGGACTCTTACTCGGATATGTATGCGCGCGAGTTCGTCCGAGTCCGAGCGCTGTGACGCTGCGCGACCACGACACTGTGGACGCAGGGTGACTGGACCAACGGTGAATTTAACATTTAATTAAGTAAAAAAACCCTTAAAATTCACTCTTCATCAATTATTAATTAATGCCTCGTAAAAGATGGAGCCACCGCGTGCCATTTTGTCTTCTCCTTGAGCTCAAACCTAAATCACTGCTGGTCCAGCGACCGTGTAGCTCACAGCGGCCTGTCCGTGTGTCATGGACAAGGTGTTACTCGCATCGTTTACCTTATAGGTACCTACTTATCTATATACCTACATGTACATGTACTTGTAGCGTATAAAACTTACGAGCAGTGTTGGGAAAAAAATAGAAATATATCAAGTAGTCTGCGGGATACTCTCCTTAGCAATTTGCAGCAGATATAGGTAGCGCAATTAGGCTTATTGGAATGGTCTCAATAAATAAGCGCTAGGCAATAATGATCGGGTAATAAAAGTATGAAATAAATAAGCAATTGAATTATAATAGGTAGTCATCAATAATTTATCTGAAAGAAAAAGAATGAGTGACCCAACACTGCGTAAGTACAAGTGTCACAAGTACGAGAGTTGTTGTGTTAGACAGGAGGACAGGTGGTCGCGGCAGTTCCTAGCGCTAGCTGTAGCTCATCGAATAGAGAGCTTTGTAATGTACCTACTTACTTAGAAATTATTCGTTTTTCTTATAAATATTTGCACTATGAAGCAGCCCCGGATCTAGAGGGCAGCAAAATCATACTATCTTTGAAGACGAATGCAAACTCATCATTTAACCTCCTGCGCTCCAATGTTTTCGTACAAGGACATTAAAAGGTTTTTCCCGCCTAAAAAAATTGATGATCCGGGGCTGCTATGAAGATAGCAGCTCAGTGCTTTTTGCCAGTGTAGTAGGTAGGTAGGTACTTACAGAAGATATAGCAATCATATAAAAATATTTGGTCATTCAAGTGTAATCTGAGTGAAAACAAACGGTGGAAAATATTGCTTTTCAAAATGTTAGACATAGCTAATCTTAACAATACGCAATCTTTACAAATTCGTTACTTTAGCCCGTTGAGAAATAGTGAAGGCGCTGGCACAGCACCGCGCCGCCCCCGCCCTCCCCCTTCCCCGTATTCGCCTGTCAGGTATGTACCTATGTCCCATCGTTAGAGTGCGAATATCAAGACTATGGCGTCTCAGAATTGTCATCAAAGTACGGACTTGAGGCGCGTCATGAGGAAGGGAGAGCAGCGGGCCGCGCGGCCTGGCCGAAGAGGCGTGCAGTGCCCGTGCTGCAGTGTCCGTAAGCGTATCGCAGCGTGATCACTCGGTCCGCTCACTACGCGTCTACATTACGTTAGCTAAGTATGTACAGGGAGGCGCCCGCCGCCGCCGCCGCCGCCGCCGCCGCCGCCGCCGGGCGCCGCCGCGCGCTACAGGAACTCGCGCCGTCGCGCGGCCGCCCCCGAGCCCCCCGCGGGCCCCGCACTCCCCGCGGGCCCCGCACTCCCCGCGGGCCCCGCACTCCCCGCGGGCCCCGCACCCCCCGGCGGCGCCGGCGGGCTGCTGGGCGCGGAGCCCGGCGTCGTCGCGGGTGGCGTCGGCGCAGTGCCCTTACTCCGCGCCTGTGTCCAATACACATAGGTACCTATAGAGTTATGGTTTCGTTAGTGGCTATTTCAAACGGCGGTTTGAGTTTACTTTGGAGCGTCGTTTTCGGCCTAGTGTGACGTCCGTGGCGAGGGCGCGCGACGCGTCCTCCACCGGCGTGGCTTGCTGCACCGCCGCGCCCGTTCCGCAGGCCGAGCCGGAGCAGCAGGACGTGCCGGACCCGCTGGTCGCACCGGACCCGCTGGTCGCGCATGTCCCGGAGGCCCCACCGGACCCGCAAACCGTGCCGGCTTGCCCTGGCTCGGCGCCGAGTCGTGTCGCCAGCATAGTTAGAAGTTCCTCCACTCGACCTAGCTGTAAGGTATAGATATACTAGGGCGGTCAAAAAGTTCGCGGAATGAGAGTGTTGGTGGGGGGTAGGGTATTTTTTTTACCTGCACTAATTGATCAAAAGAGTTAATCCGGAAAAAAAATTGAGAAAATCGAGGTTCGTGCCGTCAAAAAGTTCCTTACCAAGCAAGGAAAACTTCCTCAAATAATTTTAAAAGAGATGTACTTTGTTTATGGGGACTCTTGCTCTGGTAAAACCAAAGTGGCAATCTCTTCAAGCACGGTAGAGATTAACTAGAAGACGATCCCAGGCTAGGGCGGCCTGTTGAAGCGACCACTGCAGAAAATGGCGATACCTAAACTTGAAGAAAAAAATACTAGAAGATGTCCGTTTAGAGAAGAAACAACTCGCAGAAATGATTGCAGTATCCGATACAACTATTTTCAATATGCTACACGACAATCTTAGCATTTCAAAGGTGTGCGCAAGATGGATGCCGAGAATGCTCACGCCCCACCTGAAGCAGCGACGAGTTGCGTGTTGTCGCGAGTTTTTCGACGTTTATTCGGAGTTTATTCTCTTGCTAGTTCTGCTCATTTTTTTTTTAGAAACATACAGTCTTACACTAAGCTAGGGTACAATATAAGTTAACTAATAGACCAAAAGAGTTCCATATCTAATAAACTAAACTTAAAAATAATTTGGAAGATTTAGACTATATTTAATTTAGAATAAAGTAATAAAATTGTTGTTATTACTTTATTCTAAATTAAAGATACATATATAACATACAGCTCAAACATATTATAACTTAATTATTAACAATAGATACATATATAGGTATTTTATTCTACTCTATTCCACCGTATCTATGATATAACCAACACTTCTTTTGTAAGTGCCCAGTGAAGAAGAGTAAAATGTCTATGTTTACCAGATGACCATTATAGTACTTGCAAGTACGCCTTATAAAACTATTTCCAGCGTAATTTGTCTTATAACTCAAAAGTAGATTTTAAACGTGAAGAGATTCTGATTATTAGTTCAAGTAAGTAAAAGAACTAGCTGACCCAGCAAACGTTGTTTTGCTACTTAAATAGTAATATAGGGGTTGATCGTAGAGGGGTGAAAATTAGGGGTTGTATGTATTTTTTAATGCTTAATCATAAAAAAATAAAAACAAAAAATGTTGTCTAAAAAATAAAATAAAAAAAATATTTTTTTTTTTTATACTACTTGCGTGGCAAACAAGCATACGGCCCGCCTGATGTTAAGCAGTATCCGTAGCCTATAGACGCTTGCATTACCAGAGGTATCACTTGCGTGTTGCCAACCCATTTTTTTACACCAGGGCTTTAAGATGGAAGTAACCCTGGGATAGGAATACGTTTCTTTTAAAACGTATTCCTAAATGAGCGCTGAAGACCTGTACTCACACACAGAAACACGACTACACCGCTGTGTGTAGTCATTTGGCTGTGGTCTTCTGTAAGGTGGAGGTCCTTCCCCAGTCGGGCTTGCTCGCTAGAATGGTGCCCTACCTCTCTTTCTTTTTAAAAAGACAACGCCCGCACTAGAAAACAAGCTCTGTGTCGCGGGGGACTTTACAAACATACAATTAACGGACACAAATTACACCCAGACTCAGAACAACTCTTTGTGGGTCACACAAAGTTTTGTCCTTGTGTGGGAATCGAACCCACAACCTCGTGCACAGCAGGCGCATACTGCACCCACTGGACCACCGAGGCAGTCAATTAAAATTAGGGGTGGACCACCCTTAACATTTTAGGGGGATGAAAAATAGATGTTGTCCGATTCTCAGATCTACCCGATATGCACACAAAATTGTTTCAGAGGAGTTCAAAGTTGAACACTATGACACGAGAATTTTATATATTAGATATAGAATCCAAATAATCACGTCCTTTTTTTAGAGAAATAACTTAGTGTCTTTCGGAAGCTGTTGCGTAGTCCAAGAATATATGACCGGTTCGGTAATCCAACGCATTTAAAAATTTGTTCTGGATAGTTTCGATACGATCTATGTGCACTGTGTATAAAGGATTCCAGACTTTCAAATTCAACGATACTACGAACGAGTAATATAATAATTTATATGTGAATGGTATTTTGAACTTTTTTTGAAAATTTTATCATATAGTGTTCGAATAGTGTTCGTGAATACGTTTACCTTCTGCTGAAGTCTCTGCACCTCATTGCGTACGTCCCGACGTAGCTCGGCCAGCGCCGCGTCGTGAGTCGAGTGTGAAGCGGCGAGTAGTGCGGCGGCGGGTGCGGCAGCGGGCGCCGGCGCGACAGCGGGCACGGGAGCGGGCGCCAGAGCGGGCACCGGAGCGGGCGCCAGAGCAGGCACCGGAGCGGGGGCCGGCGCCGGCCGCCGCTCCTCCAGCTCCTCTTCGATAGTGTCCTGGCGCGCGTTCGACCCGCCGACGCTCAGCGCGCTCACCGACCGTCCCTTCGCAAACGAAGCCTACGCCGGAGAAACAACTCGTAAATAGAGAACTGAGGCCGTGCGAAACCGTCTCCGGTCGTGAGTTATACCTTCAGCATGAGTGCAGCCGCAGAAGGGGCGGGCGCAGCCGGGCCCTCTGTGGCCGCGGCGGAAGTGAGCGGGCGGTCACGCGCGCTCAGGCTGCGGGTGAAAGCGCTGCGAGCCGGCTCGGCGCTTGACGCATCCAGCGAGCTCGTCGCCAGCAAGCGCCCCCACTTGCCGCGGGCGGGTGCGGGCGCGGGCGCCGCCGAGTCCCCGCGCTCCGGGTCGGCGGGCGCGGGTGCGCCGGCGGGCGGCGGGCCGGCGGGCGCGGGCGACGCGCGCGCGGGGGCCGGCCCGGGCGCGGCGGCCACGCTCCGCTCTCGGCGGAAGCGCGAGAAGATCTTGCGCACGAGGTGGTCCTGCGCCTGCTCCAGCTGCGGCTCGCGCTTGCGCCGCTCCATCAGCTCCCGCTCGCGGCGAACATCCGCCACCTGTGATTGCACGCGCCGGGTTAGGGCCGAGCAAGCAACGGCTCGTCTCGCGACCGTTCGCGGTCCGTTCAGCATCTCACCTTGCGAAAGATGAGCCGGTGGCGCAAATTGTAGGTGAGCGTGAGGTTACGGGCGAAACTATTGGCGAAGGCCTGATAGAAGTCTAACACCTCGAGCAAGCGGTCGCGCTTGATCGTGTGCAGGTCGCAGTAAGTGAGCGCTCGCACGTTCGCCGCCGACTGCCCGACGGCGCTGTCCTTCCAGAACGAGTCGCCGAACACGTCACCCTTGCCTGTAACCGAGAGGGACGCGTCGATGAGACGGGTCGATATTAGGTAGACAGAGATAGGCCAGGCGGCGTGCAGACGCTTACCTAGTATGGCGACGACCTCGTCGTCCTGTATCACTTCGAGGCTGCCGGTGACGATGAAGCACAGCGAGTCGATGGACTCGCCGGTGTGGTACAGCAGGTCGCCCGGCGCCGAGTGCGACATCTGGAAGTGCATGGCGAGGGCGCGCAGACACCCGTCTGATGCGAGTCGAAACGCCGGATGCTCGTTGAACACTTTGCGATTGAGGTGGACACAGATGTCCGCCTTCATGTCCTTGGGGCAATAGTTGAGCACCTGCGGCAAGGAGGTGGTGACGTGCTGGACTGCGGGCCGCTAGCTTGGAGTGCGGCCGCCGGCAGCGCGCGCCGTACGTACCTTGTCTGTGTCGAGCCCCTTGGTCATGGCCCAGGTGGACACGACGTAGTCCATGACGCGCTCGCTCAGCGCCTTGGGCACCTCGTGCAGCTTCATGAACTCGCGCACGTTGTTGAGCATGTCGTGGTACTTGGCCGTCGCCGACGTCATTTGTTGGATGATGGTGGTGACATGGCCGAATATGGTCGCGTACAGCAGGGCTGCCAACATTACAACGCTAGCCGGTGAGCGGCGCGGGACCTTCCTACTACTCGCCCCGCGCTCCCACCACCGGCTTTTGCGTTCAATGTTATCTTTATGGGCATCATATAATTAAATACTCGTTATCCTAATATAGCAATTACACGAGTACATCATTGACTTAATATTTATTTATTTACCAACTTACAATATTATATCTGGGTAGGAATAAATTTCTATTTAACTATGTAACTTTACCATTATTCCTTTACCTGCGTCAAGCGTTGAACACAGACGGGCGAGCCTACAACGAATTGTGAGACTACCTACTCGTCAGTTAGCTATACAGTACAGAACCTACCTGCCGTGGAAGATATTGTGTACTCGAAGTAGTATGAGGTAGGTAGTTACCTAAGTAGGTATATGAGGTACGTATGTGCTCTAAAGAATGATATTCTCTTGTCATCACTTTTCGATGTTGCGCTCCCTCCGGCGAGGAGATCGACAGTCTCAACTAATCAGTAACATAATAATTGATGTTAGTAGATAATAATATAATTTAAATTACTTGTAGATCACTGGCAACAATGATCTTAATGATTTTAGGCAAGACGCCTGTCTTATACCTAGGTAGGTACCCAACCATAGTACCTATAGGAAAGACTAAAGAGATTAGATTCTTTACACTAAGCGCAACTGTCAGTACATTACCAGTACCGTTCTAAAACGGGAGTGATATAAAGTTTCGAATGACTATTTCGACGCACGCAATTTCGATTTTTTTAATGACTGGTACGTTTTTTCCAAAACACATTAATTTGAAAACCTGTATATCGAGTGACTTTATTGCCACCAGGGTTGTTGCGAATATTGAAAGTGTACATATTCAAACCAAAATATAATTTTCCAAATCAGTCCAGCAGTCTCTGAGACCTACATAAAAAAATATATAGCGATGAAATCTCCTTCTTTCTAAATTCAGCTAACAATCCAATAAGGAAACAAATTACAGCTTTTATATTAGGTTGGGGACAAAGTCTTTTCGCATTATACTTAGTATGTATGAACTTGTAATAAAATCTCTTTATTACCTATACTATTTGTATGTGGCTGTTTTTGGTATCATTGAAAGTTTAATTCCAAATTCAAATTAGAAAAATTTGTGATTTTCATTGGTTTTTCGTACTGTCAAGATCGACCTTATCAGGCGCCTAACTCATTCTTTGTCGACGCGACGCTACCAGGCTACCTAAGTACCTAGGTACCGACTTACATCTAGTAACAACAGAGTTTTGTCTTGTGTCGGTAACTCTGCCCTGGGATAATAATAATATATTTATCAATTCTCTCAGGAAGGTTAGTACCAGTGCCGGTTTTGGAGGGAAGGGCGCCAGGCTTTAAGGAGCGCCCAAGACGCCCCTGCCAGGCGCTTCTTTAAGTTTGGTCAAGACCAAGAACAAAAACCGATTAAGGCACACTAAATACAGCCTATCAAATTCTATGCCGGGCGTACCTTCAATTTGGGGGAGGGAAGGCTAGTACTAAAGCCGGCGGCGGCTAGTAGGTACCTACATCTAATAGGTATTCTCTTAATAGTTACTTAAAGTAAACCTTAGTGAGAGCTGGAGTTTGAGCTAAGTTCGAAACCTGTGCGACCAATCTCCAGGTTATTTCCTTTTGTGAAACGAAGGTAAAAGTATGAGGAAAACGTTATTTTCAAATCAGCATTTGGAGTGAAGACCTACATATTGTAATATCGGCCGGCTAATTCTCTAAGAAACAGCGATGACAACTGACAGTTGTGATCGCAAAATTGACAGTTGTGATTGCTCGGGGACGGCACAATCTATTGACTAAACGTCAAAAAGGGCTCTTACGGAATACCGATTTTCAATATGACAGATGGATTTTGCTCGGTTTTTGCGGTGGCTCGGTTTTTGCTCTTACAGCGATGACAACTGACAGTTGTGATCGCAAAATTGACAGTTGTGATTGCTCGGGGACGGCACAATCTATTGACTAAACGTCAAAAAGGGCTCTTACGGAATACCGATTTTCAATATGACAGATGGATTTTGCTCGGTTTTTGCGGTGGCTCGGTTTTTGCTCTTACGGAATACCACTCCGGGTCGCACAGCACAGGTACACCACGGCACCGTGTCCACTCATGTGGTTGTGCTCTCTGTAAGGCACCTCCTTCCAAGTTTAGGTCCTTTCCTAGTCTCACTAACTCTTGGGTTATAATTAGTCAGTCGCGTTCCCAGCGCGCGGTGGCGCGTGCCCGAGCCGCATACAGTGCAAGTGGGCCTAACGATTGGATTATAATTATAGGCACTATTTAAAAGAAATGCCTATTTCAGAGTTTTAGTTAAAGAGCATAAATGGAAGCTTTCTTAGCGAGCTGATATATAAAATGAATGAGGTGTAGGTACCTACATAATGTACACGTATAGGTACGTGTGTGCAAATACAGATACAGCCACACATACGGACAATATGGTCTTCACACGTATTATTGAGCTTATTTATTACCCACATCCTTTTGTTCGGGCCGAAGGTTAAGAAAACATTAAATTTGTATCCTATAAGACATTTAGATGTTGTCATAGAAACATGTAACTATACATTTATGTAAGTGTGATGTTCATTAAGTGAGAGACACACAAGTGGGTAAAACGTGACACGTGGGTACATACAGAGCTTCGGACCACGCAAGTGACGCGCCGACGACGCTTCGTGGGCTTGCACGGGGGACGGGGGACGGGAGCGGGAGCGGAGAGGTGCGGGGGACACACACAGACACACACACACACGCACGTGCTGAGTGGTGACGGCGGTCACAGGTGGAGGAGCGAGGGCGAGGGCTGAGGGAGGTGTGGCGCGGCCCCGCCGCAGGGCGCTGCGAGGGGGTCGCGCCGTGCTCCGGCAAATAACAGAAGAATTTCGGCACCTGCCACGATCATCATGCAGATGGTGAAGATCTTCTCGTTATCAGTCTCGGCGGCGACGTTGCCGAAGCCCACGGAGGTCATGCAGGTCATGGTGAAGTAGAGCGCAGTCACGTACATGGTCTTGCGCGAGGGCCCGTTGACGAGCTCGGGTCCGTCCGACTCGTTGGACCACACGTACGAGTACGGGCTCTGCGTGACATTGGCCAGCTTCCACAGCCACGAGTACTGCAGGCCCGAGTCGGCGTCGGAGCGACCGATGCTGTACCACACGCACGCGAGCCAGTGCGCCACCAACATGTAGAAGCACAGCAGCAGGATCAGCATGGCGGCGCCGTACTCCAGGTAGCGGTCGAGCTTGCGCACCACGCGCCCCAGCCGCAGCAGTCGCACTACCTTCAGCGCGCTGAACAAGCTGCCGATGCCCTGCGACACACCACCACGTCTCACAATATTAACTACCTCCCTACCTACCCAGTGCATAGCAGCTCATGTCGCAGCAGGTACTCACGTCCTCGTCGTGGTCGAACGCGTTGAACACGTCGTAGGGCAGGCACGACAGCAAGTCGATGAGGAACCATGATTTGAAGTAGTTCTTGCGGATCACTTTGGGGTCACTGACTACCTCGCCGCCCGGCCCCACGAACGTGGTGTGGAAGTTGAGCACGATGTCGATGAAGAACACCACGTCCACGATGGAGTCGATGACAAGCAGCGATACATCTTCACTCGTCTTGTTCTTGAAGGCCACGTTGTACGGCACCATGATCGCCGTGTAGAAAGTGAGGCACAGGATGATCCAGTCCCAGATGGCCTTGAAGGCACAGTAGTGAAGCAGGATGTGCGGTGGAGTCTTGGGCGCCTCCTGCCGGTACTGGGGCAGCACGTCGCCCGACAGCGACATCACCTGCACACACAGACTCTTCCTAGCAAACAACCAGACACTCCAACTGATGCGACATTTCTCTGCTTGACTTTTGGTATGTTGTAATATCAAAGAAACATCACATTTATAAAACAATATTTTTCGTATGATGTATAATGAATCGTTTATAGCAAGTACGTAGGTACCAGGATCTTAGATTATATTCATTATAGATCGAGGTCCCGTACTGATGAGCATCGTTTGCGACGCTCCGAATTTTGCCGCTCCTGCCATCGTGGTGAAATTTAAATTTTATAATAATTATAATGGGGCGGTATTTATACAGTGTCCAGGGGCGGCGCGGCGCTGAGGTTAAATCCGAACCTGCTATTATAGGTGGGTGCCAACACTGCCAACTGCGAAATAAAACAAAGCGGTATAGCAACAGTATAAGGGAGACTAGAGAGTGAGTCTTCCTTAACACTACATGGTATAACACATATAAGCGGTATGAAACACTTAGGTGGGTGATTAAATCGTTAGATGAATGTTACCTTACAGAACCACGAAATTCTATATACTTAGCCGCTTCTTAAACAAAGGAACAAAGGTCAGTCATAGGAAATTAATAAAGATTCTGCGAGAATACCAGCGTAGTGGTCCTCACGGCCTCAGTGGCCACACAACATTACAGCTGATGCAGGGGCCTTTTAGGTTTCTTGTTTTATGAGAGGGATTGCCACGCGCAAGTGTTTTAATAATTAATTCATAACACACATGCACCTCGCTAACCTGTACTTGTTTGCTAACTAATTTGGTCCTGACTTACTGAACGTTAAATACGTTATGCCACGATGCGGCAGTGCAAGAGTGTCCTCACTATAATATAGTCTACCTTACTCAACGTCATAGATATGGCGCTCAACTGCCAGCCAACTATTGAATATTCTGTGGCTCATCATTAGATAACATTGACAAACAGTATGGGTCTGAACTGGATGATTACGAGTAAAGCTCTGCAGCAGCACTATGCAAGCGTGACCGTGCGGCGCGGCGTGTGCGTGAACGAGGCAACACAACGTTACACGTGCTAGACAGTACCTACAGCACAGCACAGCACAGCACAGACGAGACGAGACGAACAGAACAGTAAGAAATAGAGAAGAGCGTGCGTGTTTACATGGTGTGCGGTGGTACTGACATGCGCCAGGTGGCTCTGCCGCTGCGGCTCCTTGAGCGCGGGCAGCGCCGACACCAGCACGGAGCGGGAGCGCGTCACCGAGCGCGCCAGCTTCGCGAACTTGGACAGACCTGCGGCAGACAGACAGCCTACACTGAGTACCCGCCGCCGCCGCTCCACTGCACAGTGTCAGCGGCTCGGCGGCCACTAGGCACCTACCTCCCTTGGGGTCGTCCGCGTCGATGGGCTGCTTGAGCGCGGTGATGTCGCGGAACGTGAGCAGGAACAGCACCACCAGCTCGCGCTCGTTGCGGATCGGCGCCACGTGCACCAACAGCCACAGGGGCGTGCCTGTCATCAGCAGGTGTACAATACATACAACGTATACAGTCACAGCACTGGTTCAATGAACATGAGCATAACAATATCACAGTGTTAAGAACTCCTAACTCTATGAAAGAGTTCCTTAGACTGTTTATTGCGTTGAAACGTATGTAACTATGTACCTAATACCTAGCTAGGTAGATACTTGTAACAAGTAGCTTGGGCGATGCACCCACTGGCATTGGATCCGCGCCTGGTTATTATACTGAACACGTTGATACCTACTTAGTAAGTAGGTATTAAGTACTTAGTATGAGTATGTTTAATACCTAGTTGACGAAAAGCTCCATCACAGTAAACAAACAGTAAAACATCTTCATACAAACGTGCCGCTCTCGGTTTGAATGTGTGCGTGCGCGCCGCGCGCCATGTCGGCACGCGATTTCACGCACACGCTAGCATAATATGTGGGGGAATAAGGTAGCGGCAGTGCGGGCTGTGCAGCGCGACTGTGAGCACGCGCGTACGCTACATGACCGCTTGCGTTCGTCAACTCTCGCCGGCGCGGGCGGCGGACACTTGTCGTAAATTACGAGTATCATGACTTCAAAAAGGGGAAAAAAATATTGTAGTGTTTTCGGGTGCCTCAATGATGATTTCGCAAACCCGGACTTATCATACTTCCTACTCAACCAGAAATATAAGTACCTACTTATACTTAAATATTATTAGAAAATATGGTATTGTATTGTTTATTTCACAGTTTATTTGCTTTATTAAGAGCGTAGCCGAGTCGCATTTTTCTGAATACTATGTTTAGAGCTAAAGTTTATTTTAAGAAGTCTAGTTTTACTATAAAATAGAGGATTGAGTACGAAACATCGTTTAGGTAAACATATTTTTCGCGTAGGTATAGTTGTAATAAGGGCAATTTCACAATAATTATGTCCTGTATTAACGCGTCTTTTCGGACTCTCGTACAACAGAAGGCGAGTTCCGTCTTCGTGGAAGACCGCCAATGTGCATCCGGTGCCCAAAAAGGGCGATAGATCAGACCCAACAAGGGAGGTTATAGCTAACCTCCCTACTCTCGAAGGTGATGGAGCGAATTATAAACCGGCGGCTCTTGGGATACCTAGAGGATCACGAGTTAATCAGCGACCGACAATACGGCTTTCGCCACAGTCGCTCGACGGGTGATCTTCTGGTGTATCTCACGCACCGCTGGGCTCTAGCCATCGAGAGTCAAGGTGAGGCGTTGGCGGTTAGCCTAGATATAGCTAAGGCGTTCGATCGGGTCTGGCACCGGAGTCTTCTGTCGAAGCTGCCATCATACGGACTCCCCGAGGGATTATGCGAATGGATTGCCAGCTTTTTGTCCAGCAGAAGCATACAAACTGTCGTTGACGGTTGTTGCTCGGATCGCTTGGACATCAATGCTGGCGTACCGCAAGGCTCTGTGCTGTCTCCGACGTTGTTTCTTCTGCATATAAATGATATGTTGTCTACCGACAACATTCATTGTTATGCGGATGACAGCACCGGGGATACTTTTTACACAGGCCGCGCAAATATCCCTCGTTCCATTGTTGATGAAAGTCGCGAAAAACTTGTGTCTGAAATCAGTAGCACTCTTTCCAGAGTCTCTGATTGGGGACGACTAAATTTAGTCCAATTTAACCCCAGTAAGACACAAGTTTGCGCGTTCACCGCTAAGAAAGCCCCATTTGCTATGGTTCCACAATTTCAAGACACAGCCCTTACAATATCCAAGAGCATTGGTATCCTCGGCGTCGACATCTCCAGTGACGTCCAGTTCCGACATCACTTGGAAGACAAGGCTAAGCTGGCATCTAGAAAGCTAGGTGTGCTCAACAGGGCAAAGTGGTACTTCACCGCGGGCCAAAGACTGCTGCTCTACAAAGCGCAAGTCCGGCCCCACATGGAGTACTGCTGCCACTTTTGGGCGGGAGCACCTGGATACCAGCTTGGACCCTTTGATTCTATCCAAAGACGCGCTGTGAGGATTGTTGACGATCCCAAGCTCACAGGCGGTATTGATCCACTAAGTCTCAGGAGAGACTTCGCCTCCTTGTGTGTGTTCTACCGCCTGTACAATGGGCTGTGTTCTGAGGAATTGTTCGAGATGATGCCCACGGCCACATTTTATCAACGCACCTCTCGCCACCGACAGGGAGTTCATCCTCACATCCTTGCACCTCAAACTTGCCGTACCGTAAGATTCCAGAGGAATTTCTTACCACGTACGATTAGGCTGTGGAATGAGCTCCCTGCCGAGGTTTTCCCAAAAGACTATAGCATGGGGTTCTTCAAGAAAGGAGTTATAAGGTTTTTAAAGGGTCGGCAACGCGTGAGTGACACCCCTGGTGTTGCAAACGTCCATAGGCTACGGTAACTGCTTACCATCAGGCGGGCCGTATGCTTGTTTGTCACCTTGGTAGTATAAAAAAAAAAAAAAAAAAAAATAATAATAATATTGCAAATTAATTACTTTTGAAATTATTATTTTTATTCTATTGTCTGATGTGTTGTTCAATCCAAATATGGTTCCGGTAGTCTGACGATCGACTTATATACTTGTGTGTACATCGCATTTTTTTGGCCGGCGTTCGGGTCGGCCACTTGACACTTGTTTTTGTTTCGCTTACCTATCGTATGAACAACCCTGGGTATCAACGCAAGAGTAGGCTAATAACTCGGCGGGCGGCCTTAGATAACCTACTGTTTGTTTACTGTGGCTCCATTGTCTATGTTATCACTGTACCTACAAACAAAAGTAGGTAGTTATTCAGTTAGTAGGTGTAGTTAGTTAGTAAGTGGTAACGTACGGTTCTTCTTGTAGAGCAGTATCTCGAACTGGTCGGCGAGGTGGTGGTCGAGCGCGCGGTCGACGCGCTCCACCGCCTCCTTCTCGGTGAGCTCGCCGTACATCCAGATGCAGCGGCAGGACTTCTGCATCACCTCGGCGCGGTTGTACCCGCTCATCTTGCAGAACGTCTCGTTGCAGTACACAATCGGGTAGTCCACGATCTGCGCGTTCGCCAGCAGGAAGCTGCTGTCTGCTGTACACAACCATGCACACCTTAAGCCTATCTTAGGCGAACTTTCACGAGTCTACGCTAAAGGTCCTATATCATGTCGCAGGATTGTCGGATAAAACGGTTTTTTTTTCTTTAGTTTCCATAAATCCGGTTTTTTTTTGCAATCTTCCTTGGGTTTTTGCGAAAAACCGTTTTATTCGATTAGCCTGCGACATAGGCAGGTACTATACGTTACCAGCAATCAGTATAATTCGGTATTCTATACAATACTAGAGCCTCTAGACAAGTGGCATAAGCGATAGTCGAATCGAAAAGTCAAAAAGAAAATGTATGGGATTTGACGTAAGTTTACGACATTAAATCAAATTCCATACATTTTATTTTTTGACTTTTCGATTCGACTATCGCTTATGCCACTTGTCTAGAGGCTCTAGGCAATGTATAGTACGTCTGAAACGTTCAGGTAATGTATGAAATATAATTTATATTATATGTAGGTAAGTAGGTACATACATTGCCAAGTTATTCTATCATCATCATCTCAGCCATAAGACGTCCACTGCTGGACATAGGCCTCCCCCAAGGTTTTCCACATCGTTCGGCCCTGAGCTGACCTTGTCCATCGGTTGCCCGCAACCTTTACCAGGTCGTCGGTCCACCTTGTTGGAGGCCTGCCCACGCTGCGTCTGCCAGTTCGTGGTCGCCACTCTAGAACCCTTCTGCCCCAACGGCCATCGCTTCTGCGAGCTATATGCCCTGCCCATTGCCACTTAATTGATGCAATTCTTAGAGCTATGTCGGTCACTTTAGTTCTCCTACGGATCTCCTCGTTTCTGATTCGGTCTCGCAGGGAAACTCCAAGCATAGCTCTCTCCATTGCTCTTTGGGTGACTTTGAGCCTTCGCATTAGGCCCATAGTGAACGACCACGTCTCGGATCCATAAGTCATCACTGGCAACACACACTGGTCAAAGACTTTCGTCTTGAGACACTGCGGTATTTGAGACGAGAAGATATGGTTAAGCTTCCCGAACGCTGCCCAGCCGAGTCGGATTCGACGAGTGACCTCTTTCTCAAAATTGGACCTACCTAACTGGATTGTATGTCCCAGGTAGACATACTCGTCAACAACTTCGAGTGTAGAGCCTCCAATTGTGACAGAGGTGGGTGCGACATGGACATTTGCCATAATCTTGGTCTTGTCCATGTTCATTTTAAGACCCACTTGTAGGGAGACTCTACTGAGGCCATCGAGCATTGCACCAAGGTCTTCCAAGGTCTCAGCCATGACCACAATATCGTCGGCAAATCGAAGGTGAGTGATGTACTCGCCGTTGATGTTGATGCCTAGTCCATTCCAATCCAGAAGCTTGAAAGCATCTTCCAATGCAGCGGTAAACAGTTTCGGAGATATAACATCTCCCTGTCTCACACCCCGCTGCAATCGGATAGGCTTCGAGCACTGATCTTGGAAACGGACTGACATGGTGGCGTTTTCATACAAACACTTCAACACTTCGACGTACCGAGAGTCAATTTGGCACCGTTGGAGAGACTGTAGCACAGCCCAAGTCTCGATCGAATCGAAGGCTTTCTCATAGTCCACAAACGCTAAACATAGGGGCAGGTTATACTCTTCGGTCTTCTGTATAACCTGCCGCAGCGTATGTATGTGGTCTATGGTACTAAAGCCTTTGCGGAAACCGGCTTGTTCAGGAGGCTGGAAGTCGTCAAACCTACACGCGAGACGATTCGTAATGACTCTTGAAAACAGCTTGTAGAGTTGTAAGTTATTCTATATAATTGTAATAACCGAACAAGCAGCCGGCAATTTGTGCAAAAGTCGAGAGCAGGGAGGGGGGAGGGCAAGTCACATGTGGGCAGCTCGTCCCTGTGTGGTGACCCATAATGTGGTAACATAATAATATATATATTGTAGGTATTATAAGTAGGTACTTACACACATCGTATAGGTACCTACTCGATCAGTTGTCTCTCTCACAGTTCTGCCTATAGGTAGGTACTTATCGGACTCACGCTGCGAGGAGGAGCGGCGGATGATATTCTCGAGGAAGGTGTTCTGCGGGGCGACGAGCCCCCGGCGGCCGCCCGGCATGCCGCCGCGCGCCGCTAGCGCCGCACGCGCCGCCGCCGAGCCGAGCCGCCGACTCGCATGCTCCCGAGCGCCTACCTGCACACGTCATGCATGAAAACACTGCTCAACTGCTTACCGTAGCCAGCCTGCAATACCAGAGATATCATTACATATTTGGAATATATACATATTTGGAAGCAGCGATTTTTTCTGCGTCTTTTAAACTGAGTTTCAAATTTTTAGGAGCACTTTTATGGCGTTTAGCTCCACATAAAATTTGCTCTCATTTTCAAGTTCATTGAGTTAAGCGACATGAAATTTGACCATTTCGATTAATGAGTTACGAATAAGCTATTTCAGTTGTTTTATTACATTTGTCTGTTGAATTATGTTACTTGAAACCAACTTGTTTGCTTATTTATTTTTTATAATGTGAGGTTTCTTATACATTCTGGCTTGGAGGCTGCATCTGCAATTGACGATATAGTTAAAATGTTCAACAAAATATTCTAGCTCTGCTCGATGTCCAAAATCTTGTTTAGAAAGATAAATTAAAGCGCCTGCCCGATTCTTGGATTATAAGAGGTGCCCAAATGGCGATGAGGCGTAGGGACCGAGCTTTCCATAAGTTCAAAAGGGATCGCTGTGACGACAATTAGGCTGGTTTTAAGTCTGCAAGGAATCGGTGTTATCAGATGATACGGAACGCAAACGCCAACATATTCTCAGTATTACTTCCTCATCCCCTGCCAATACCTTAAAGTTCCTTGGTACTCTAAGTATCGGCAAACAGATACACACACGAGTTGACTTGCATAGGACAATAGGTTTGGATGAGCTCAATAAACATTTTTCCTCTAACACTCCATTGAGTTACCAAATCAAGTGCCAATTACTTAAGTAGCTGGTTTACCTCGTCTTATTACGTACGTATGGGTACGCTATACTAGGGCAGCACTCAGCGCTCTTCGTGTACAGTACAATGATGCGTTCAGGGTGCTGATGGGACTGCCACGCTACTGTAGCGCATCAAATATGTTCGCATTGGCTAGCGTTGATGGCTTTCAAGCCATTATACGAAAACGAACAGCCTCTTTGATGTGTAGGCTGCGTGACAGTTCCAACAGCATTCTGGTAATAGGTTGGATTGTCCCATTAGAAACCACTGGATGGGTGTACATGTACGGCGTGATAGAGTTTTACCATGACAATATATGTACATAGTATCTCTGTGTGTGTGTATGTTAGTAAATGTTATTGTGTTGTAAATGCTGTTGTGTTGTAAATGTATTAGATATTTGTATTATTATTGGTATTTTTCACTAACATAGTTCATAAGAAGAATTGTTACTAACATAATGGATTTTTTTAATGGTCTGAATAAAAATTATTATTATTATTAAAACATTTTGTTTTTCTTCCGTTGCTCCAGAGAAAATCAAAAAGATAAACCTATCCATAAAATACAATGGTGTGGGAAGCGATGGTATCAGCCGTCGCATAAAAACCCAAGTCTTAGAATATCATCATACCATCGATCACCGACATCATCAATTTTTTAGTCAATTCTGGAATCTTTCCATCATCTTGCCGCCAAGCCTACGTCATTCCTTTGCAAAGATACAAAATCCTTTCCTGCTCAACCACTTTCGACCTACATCCATTCTTCCCTTCCTTTCCAAGGTGCTAGAGGGCTGTGCGCACAAGCAGCTGTCTTGATACATTTTTCACCACAAATTATTAAGTCCACTGCAGTCTGGCTTCAAGCTGGGCCATACCGCGCTCCTTAAAGTGACTGGCGATGTTAGAGAGGTATAGAGAACTCCAAAGTCACTGTGTTTACTTTGGTTAATATCTGTAAGGTCTTCAATACCAGTCGGTCACGATATCCTTTTAGCCATCCTTTCCCACTAATGATCTCCCCCGAGGCGCTGGAATGGTTCTCTAGCTATTCTAGGTCATCAACAGTCCGTCCGATTTGATGAGTAATTGGTCTTGTTGGTGCGACATTGACGCCGGCGTACCTCAGGCTTTCTCCTTTATTATTTTCCATTTTTATTAACATCATAACTAAGAATCTTCATTGTGAGTACCATCTGTATGCCGATGACTAGCAGATTTAATTGCAGACTAGTGTCATCGGCAATCTACAAGGTAAATAGGGACCTTGAGCACATTAGTAGCTGGTCAGACCGGTTTGGCTTGATGGTCCATCCAATCCCTAACATCCCTAAATAAGTACCTACTGGAGACCTGAACTCACACACAGGAACACCGCTATGTGTAGTTATTTGACTGTAATCTTTTGTAAGGTGGTGGTCCTTTCCTAGTCAGGCTTGCTCGCTAGTATGATACCCAAGCTCTATCAAAATGTTTGTGGCTTTTTTTTTCAAATAACTCCCATGAACCTCCTCTGGTGGTGCTGCTACGTGCAATAATAATTCTTAATTGGCAAAAATAGGAATAATAATAATAGCAACCCGTATATGTCCCACTGCTGGGCACGAATTACCTCTCCTCTATCAAGAGAAAAGAGGATTTAGGCCTTAATTCACAAATGTTGGCCTAATGCGGGTTGGTGAATCAGACATGTCTTAAGACTTTCTTCCTAGAATAGAAATACTATTTTAAAATCTCAATTATTTAATAAAATATATTTTGTGCGTTTTTTATACTTTAATTGTTCTAAAGACCAAATAATGCTTGGTTATTATAATTTGAAGATATTGGTTCAAAAACCTAACTATGATTCTATGATGGCAAGATTTGATATTTTATGAGTCGATTTCAATACATGCTGTTGTATGTATCTCAGTATTTAAATCAAGTTTCCTTTTACGTGTTACTTCAACCATTTAGTATAATTCAATTCATAGTATCACTTAGGGATTAATTCATTTTACCTCGTTCTGTTTCGTATCCGTATCATACTGTACTTAAACCAATTTACTTTTAGCTATCGTTAATGGTTCTGGTAGTCGAGCAACATTGACTTTATTTCCTAAAAAAACACAAGGTTGTTTAGATCAAAACACATCGGATATCTTTGATGCATTTTGATTTAAGCGACATTTATTTGGGAAAAAAAGCTCGTACATTTATGAAACCATTTCAGAAAACAGCGTATTCTATTGAATAAATCCATGTATTAATTTTATGAAAATCCACCCAGTGGTTTTGGTTTATTTTAATTATTTTTTTAAATAAAATCTTTAAAGGTCTCTCCTGAACATTTCGAAAAATGTCGCTTAACTCAATTAGCCTTTCAACCGTCGATATGTACTTATGCAACTATTTCTATTTAGAAATACTTATATAAGTATATATAATTATATTAACATTCGTGCTCATCACACAAACATTTGTCCCGGGTAGGAATCGAACCCAATGAATAAAACGCGATTTCTTTGACTGTCCGGCGCGGCGCGGGGCTCGAACGTTGCACAAATGTGCCCCACAGAGTCGATTGCTAATTAGTTATAATATGGTTAATATATGGATGGCGTTGTACCATTTATGACATAAAATAAAAGTCGGTGTTTCTCCGACCATGAATGACTACCTCAATATAAATCATTTAATTCCTCTTGCTCCGAAGTTAAAGTGTATCTTTTATTTTTGTTCTAGTTATTGGGATTTTGTACGTTTTCCATATTTTAGAAAAGCTACCGTATCCCCAAAACCGTGAAATCTAAGTGCCAATTCCATTTAACTATTTAGTACCTATGTATATATTGTTATTTATTTAAAACTTCGTATACAAAATGTACATAGTCGGACTTTATGCCAGAGGCATTCTGTACCAGTCTGCCTTTAATTATGATGCAGAGATATATATGTAGTTAGGTACGTGTTCACAACAACAAATCTATGGTTGGTATATGTCTATTCAATTATATTGTTATCCAGATAAAATCAGGTAGTAAAATAATAATTTTCAAATTGAGTTAACTTTTGATATGCGAATGACACTCAGGGTCACTAACCACTAACTCAACAGGTCAGGAATACCGATACTTATTGAAAACCCTATTTTATTAAGCTACTTTAGCCTCAAACTTAACCTAAGTAGGTACCTTTGTAGAGAGATACCAATGTAGTTACTTAGAGGACGCCAAACAACATTTGCAAAATGCAAGGATACTCCGAACGAACAAATTATAATTAGGTGGAGTGACAGTTTTTTTAAAAGAGGACCAACATGACAAACTACGAGTATCTCTGCCTGTTCATAATGCTCTAGTAACTAACTATTGCAACAACGTGACAATCAAAACGCACTTTGGCAAAGTCCACTGCCGAAGTCCCTCACCAGGACAACGTTAACGCTTAACGCGCTTTGTCTAGACAAGTGGCACAAAAGGTAGTCGAATCGATAAGTCAAAAAAACAAATGTAGAGGGGCTGCCCCTCTAGACAAGTGGCATAAACGGTAGTCGAAACGAAAAGTCAAAAAGGAAATGTATAAGATTTAACGTTAATTTACGATATAATGTCGTAAACTTACGTCAAATCCCATGCATTTGCTTTTTTGACTTTTCAATTCGACTACCGCTTATGCCACTTGTCTAGAGGGGCTGATATAATTGTGCCTAGCTACTTATTTTTAATAGGATTATACCTACCTATTTACAAACATACAATTTACGAACACATATTACACCCAGACTCAGAACCAACGTTTATAAATCACACGTAGACACAGAGCTCTGATATAGGTAATTATATAAAGTAGGTAAAAAATGTCATCCAGATCCGTTTAGTAGTTTTTGCGTGAAAGAGTAACAAACATCCATACTCACAAACTTTCATATTTATAATATTAGTAAGGATGTTGACACGGAAAATACATTTACGAAATGTTGTGAGAGGTGCCTCAAATAGGTAGTAACAGGTAGTTCCGCGAAAACAAAGGTGGCCGTAAAAAAATTGTTACTCGCCTGCTGTGGGATTACACGAATTAAGATGTTATGTAGCGAGTGTAGCGAGTGGTCGCCCGCCGCCCGCCGCCCGCCATGCACTCAGTGGCGCGCGTGTGGATGACACTGTGGCCGCCACTCGCTACGCGTGCACCGTGACTCTATACTAATTGTATGAACAATCTTGTAAACTGTTTGTCGCTGCCATCAATGGCCGCTACTGGTGACTCGTATGCTCCGGAGCCTTAGTAGGAAAACTCGTAGCCACTTGTACCTATGTGTTTGTGTAGGTTTTCATTAGGTACTTCCATAGATTTGGCATCTGTATTTAAAATACCATGTAGGTACCTACCTAATTAATAAGTGCCTGTGTTCTCGGTATAGTAGGTACCTATTTACCTACCTTAGTAGGTAAAATGGTGTTATGGGTTTTATAGTAGCTGCCTACCTACTTAACTTATACTATAATATAGGTACCTATACCTACCTACAATATATATGTATATACGTATAGGTCGAAAAAGAGTTGTTGACTGTTTGAAATTGGAGCAACAAACATCAAGATGCAGTTGGTAAGTAAGTAAGTAGGTAGGTAGTTCCCACACAGCGAGGTAAGTCGCGCTCAGATCGATATTAGTGTTTACGTATTAGAGCGAGCATCCAGCAGAGTGTCGGTCGCTGTTCGAGGCTCTGCTGTGTCACCGTGTCATGCGGGTGTACAGTCATCACCTCGGTATAGTGTATACCTGCTAATCCACTTACTGGCCGAGCGGCTCACTGAACTCGAGACGGGTCCAGCTCTCGCCCCGCTCAATAATACCCCGAGTATTACCTACTCACGCCAACATTGTGTCTACACGACCCACGATCGACGAGGCCGTGAGGGCGGCGCGCGACGAGGATCGCTCGCAGACCGTTTGGCGTCCGGTGCAGACCTACCTAACTGCTCCGCAGCACATCTGAGGCGGCCGCGCTGGACGACAATTGTTGAGCACCGGTCGCGCGCACTCACTCGGCTACGTATATTGTTACCCAGCTAGGGGCTATCGAGGTCTACGACCATGTTCCCCGAGGTCAGGTTGGTTTTGGGCTTTGGAAACAAGCGGGCAGGGTGGCGCGCGGAGGTTGCAGCGGGGACGCGGCGCTGACTGACGGACTGCGGCCCGCCGCCCGCCCGCGGGGCATGGGGCACGAGGCGCGACCTCCGCGCGCACGCGCCTCGCCTCCGCGCTCGACGCGCATGTGTCGTGCGTCGCGCGTCGCTCGTTTAACCATTGGCGTTATTCCGTGTCACCGATTCTAAAGGAACGCACATTGCACTCGTTTACGAAGCGTTTTTCGCACGTGGAACATCGCGAACCGAAGAGCTCACTCAGACGTGGATCTCTACATTCAAATCTCGAAGTTTTTTTTTTTTTTTAAGTCTTTATTTAGAGAGAAAGAGGCTTGATCACACAGTGATCATGTCGCCTCCATAGGGAATTACAAAATATATTTAAAGTTATATAATTATCAGAAACAAACTAAAACTATGGTCTGATTTTGATTGCGCTGTTAACCATTTTATACAATCTTTTTGCCTGCTCTGATAAAGGAGCAGACAAAATGTTGTTACAGACCCCAATAGATTTTAAACAACAGGCCTCCTCCAACTCAAATTGTTTACGTTCAACTTCATTCCGTGCACATTCAACTAATATGTGGTACACATCTTCCCTCACATTGCACATTGAACAGTTAGGTGAAGATTTCTTTTTCATCATGTAAGTACATAAAACTGTTCAATGGCATGTGTCCGGAACGAATTCGTAACGCAGTCACCACATCTAGTTTTGAGGAATTGGAATTCGCAAACCAAACAGAATTACACGGACTCGGTTGTATAGTTTTGTACCAAATACCCACGGAACGAGACCTCTCATCAAAATATTCCTTCCAGATTTTATTACTTACCTCTCTGGCGGTAGGTAAAAGATCTTTAAAATAAGGCAGATAATTTACAACAGTCCCTAAATATGTTGCTTCTTTTGCCAAATGATCAACACGAGTATTACCTTCTAATCCTATATGTGATGGAATCCATTGAAGGCATATGGATTTGCCCATAAGTTGTAATTTAAATATTGAATTTAAAATATCGTAGGCTATCGGTATACTTCGCACAGTCGAGGAACATCTAGCCAAATGTTAAAGTGCACTCTTTGAATCCGTAAAAATTACATAATTGCCTGTTTGGAGTGATTTAATGTATGAAACAGCTTCTGCTATAGCTAATAATTCTACCGCCATGATACCTATTTGATTTTTTTAAATTTTAAGCCTAATAAAACTATTTGTTTGAGGGTCCCAGAATGCGGCCCCCGCATATTGTTTGTCCATTGAACCGTCTGTAAAAATGCAATAAAAGTTAAAGTAATTCTTATTTAAAAACTCAGAACATATGTTATACAGATCTGTATTATTGTATTGTCGTTTGGATTTGTCTATTACCTCTATAAAAGGTCTCACCACATTTGTCAAATTCACATTGCTCATCCATGTATCGAAACAAAAAAAATCTAGTTCCTTACTAACCCAAAAAGGTATGGTTTCGAAGTGTTCAAAGGACAGAAGGATTGCCGGTTTATTTCTACGCCTCCAATTCGAAGTAGTCATAAGACAATGAAATTGCCTGATCAAATCAACTATCTCATTGCCCTTCGTAGACTGAACCTTAAGCCAGTATTTTGTAGCCAAAAAATACCTACGTACATGTAATGGTTGAATGTATAGTTCACTTTCCATGGCGCGTACCGGAGTACTCTTAACAAATCCCCCCACTACACGCAAAAACTGATTCTGAACAATATTTAATTTGTTTAAATGTGTGGTACAACTAGAACTATACAAATGACTAGCGTAATCTCAATACTCAATCGTTTATTGCTTCCACAATGTATAACAGATGGTATCTTATAATTATGTAACAATCATGGACCCTGTCGGGCACAGCATAGCCGGTATAATAGGAGAGAGGAAGATGGCGTCTATTCTATCATTATGAAATGTACTGTGACGGATTTTACTAAATTTTATTAATTAATATTTTTTTTCTTTTTTGTAGAGATATTGTTGTCAAATAAATTGAATAAATAGTTAAGTTAGTTATTATAAATTTTAGAAGTTAAAATGAAGTTTTGCTATAGGTATATAAGAATTAAAATAGAAATATGTATGGCAGATATATAATTTAAAATGTCAGATTTTATAGAGAAATGTTTGTCAAATTAATATTTTAGAATGCCAAGTTTTATAGGAAATTCATTATCAGTCAAATATTATGCATATTATAGAATGTTAAATAGCTATTATAAAATTAAATTATGTCACACGTGTATAGGAAAGTCTTAGAAATATGTTATTATTTTTCATCCAAGTATTCTTTTATGGTATAATAGCATTTTTGTAATAGGAATATCTTTAGTTTTTTAATAAAAGTATTATACTTTGTTTCATTTTTTAATTCTTCTGGCAGTTTATTATTATATAGACATGACCAAAGGGCTTGTAGAGTGCATAGTTAGATGGGATGTTGGCAAATTTAATCTGTTCCCATGTCTAAGTGCAAATTTACATTGTAAGTTTTCTCTTTTGGTGTAGTAGGTATGCAGAGGGTTTGGGGGTCGATGCGTCGATCTAGCTAGGTTTCATTTCAAAAAATCTTAATTTCCAAAAAAAATTATACCGAGCAAGTCTGTAAGTACTGATACGTAACTCTTTAGTAATCTGTGCTGATACTACTTATGAACGTCATAAAAACAAATGCCAGTGCTACTTTTTTTTTCTTTTTTTTTTTTTCACTGACTAGGGAGAAACTCGGGACATTCTTTTTAATTGCCAGATTTTTTAAAAAAACATTTACAATTTGGTACGTATGAAATTTAGATAAGTATTTAATTAACTAGGGGTCGCCCGCGACTTCGTCCGCGTAGTAATTTAGATTATTTTCCCCGATTTGGCAACAAATCTCACTATTGCTCTGCTCCTATTGATCTTAGCGTGATGTTATATAGCCTATATCGCGTCCTTCCTGGATAAATGCACCATTCAACAATAATTTTTTTTCCAATCGGACCAGTACTTTCTGAGATTAGCGCGATCAACCAAACTCTTCAGCTTTATAATATTAGTATAGATTTCTTGCAAGACATTTGACATCGTTGATGGCCCTACAGGATAGTCGAAAAAATATGACATAAAACATTATTATAAACCAGAATCCGCCGCCGCTCGTGTCATCGCTTAAGTCACGATGGCGCGAT
This sequence comes from Trisateles emortualis, assembly GCA_947095525.1. Classification (NCBI taxonomy): domain Eukaryota; kingdom Metazoa; phylum Arthropoda; class Insecta; order Lepidoptera; family Erebidae; genus Trisateles; species Trisateles emortualis. The sequence goes on from OX352743.1 coordinate 19,067,752, forward strand.
GCTAGGCACCGCCTCCAGACTTCATTATTTATAGTTATAACATAATATTATAACGAAAACAAAGATCTACCTGGTTAAATATAGTTTTAAAACTCGACGTCGCATGATGACTGCTTTAGGTATCTGTAACTATTATATACATTAGGTGCGTAGAGTAGTCTTTTTGAAAGGGCTCGAGATACAAGTGGGCTGGGTGTAACACGTTTGCAAATATTTGCAAACAAAGTTTCTCCTCACTCGGATTTGTGATGAGACAGTATCCACACGAGGTCAAGTACAGCATAAAGTATAGTGAGCAAATGAATGAATAAATAAACACGGAAAAGAAACAAAATAGTCTTAGTTAATAAGGTTTATTGAGAAGGTGAGTCGAAAAGTGTGCCTCGTCTTAGGCTAGCGCGTCGGGGCGGACGGGGCCGACGGGGCGCACGGGGCGGGCGGGGCGGGCGGGGCGCGCGGGGCGGGCGGGGCGCGCGGGACCACGCGCACCGCGCGCCGCAGCAGCAGCGGGCGCGCGCCCGCCCCGCCCCGGCCCGGCGCGCCCCGGCCCGGCGCGCCCCGCCCGGCCGCGCCCCGGCCGCGCGACGCCACGATGACGCGCGTGTACGAGCCCGGCCCGCCGCGCCCGCTCGTCACCGTCACGGGGCTGTCGGGCGCCGCCACCGCGTCCGGCGCCACGCCCTCGTCGTCGGCGAACACGATGGGCAGGCGCATGATGTCCGCGGCGGCCAGCGGGGCGGGCGCCGGGGCCGCGCGCCGCGGGGGCAGCAGCGCCAGGGGCGTGGCGCCGGACCCGCGCGACACCACCGCCCTGCACAGAGACACGAGACGCGTCACGCCGCGGCTCTTCGCTCCGCCGACTGACGCGCGACACAACGCGGGGATCACAATACCTGCCGGCGACGTGCACGGGCACGAAGTCGTCCTCGTCTTCCTCGTCGTCGAGCTGATGCGGACCTCGGCGGCGCGCGGGCGTGCGCGGCGGGGGCGTGCGCGGCGGGGGCGTGACAGGCGGGGGCGTGCTCGGCGGGGAGCGCGGGGGCGAAGGGGCGCGCGCGCTCTCCGTCGCCGTCTCCAGCGCCCAGCGGACGCACTCCTCCTGCGGACGCGGTACGTACAGAGAGAGACACGGTGGGTCGGTGGGTCGGTAGACAGTGGCAGGTGACAGGTGACTCACCGCGACGGCCGCGTCGAGCGCGCGCTGCGGCAGGCGGCGGCGCAGGCGCAGCGCGCGCGGCGCCCGCAGCGCGTCGTCCGCGCCGCGCACCTCGAGCACGCGCCGCGCCGCGCCCGCCCCGCACACGCCCCGCACGGCGCCGCGCCAGCTGGCGGCCGCGCCCGTGCCCGCCACCACCAGCACGGGCAGGCGCACGTCGCCCAGCGGGTCGTCGGACGTGTCACGCGCGCCCTCCGCCGTCAGCAGCGGCGGCGCCAGCAGCAGCAGGCCGCGCAGGGCGGGGGGCCCCCCGGCGGGCCCCGCGGCGCCGGCCCCCGCCAGCGCCGCGCACAGACTGGCGCCCGCGCCCGCGCCGCCCAGGATCACGGCGCGCTCGCTGAAACAGAAAACATCACAAGCTGAAAACACACAACACTATTTACTTTATTTCAGAAACATACAGTCTTATACTAATCTAGGGTGGATACATTTAAATTTAACCAATAGACCAAAAGTAGAATCCATGGAAATAAACTAAATTAAAAATATATACATATAAGATACAGCTCAAACTAAGTTCTACTCGAGCATCAACAATAGATATTTATATTATATTCTAATCACCATATACGTATGTATATGCTATAAATCTAAATTAATATAGTAAGAACACCTTATAAAACTATGCTCAGCGTAATTTGTTCTTATAACTAATGATGTCAAAAGTAAATTCTGAACGTGTATATATTAATGTATCGCGTGTACTGTGTACTCACCCCGCCTCGGCGAGCGTGTCGGCGAGCGCCGCGCGCATGGAGGCCGCCACCGCCGCGCACCACGCGTCCGGGCGCGCCGCGGGGGGCGCGGGCCGGGCCAGCACGCGCGTGCCCATCAGCGCGCCCAGGCGCCGCGCCCAGCGGTCCTGGCCCAGCCACACGAGCCACGGGCCCGCCGCGGGCGGCACGGCGCGGGGCGGCCCGCGGCGCGCGCCCGCCGGCGCCCCGCCCAGCGCGTGCTCGGCCAGGCGGGGCGCGGCGCGCCGCAGCTCGCGCACCACCGCCGCGTACTGGCGGCGCACGGCGCGCGGCGTGCGGGCCAGCAGCGTGGCGTGCAGCCACGGCCCGGGCCGCTGCGCCGCCGGCCCGCCCGGCCCGGGCGCCATGGCCGCCGTCGCCAGCGCGTGGCGCAGGCGGCGCGCCGCCTCGCGCACGTGGTGGCGCGGCCGCCGGTGCTGAGGCGAGTGCTGGGGCGAGGCGAGGCGCGCGAGGCGCAGGCGGCGCAGCATGTCGAGTGCGCGCGAGGCGAGCGCGGCGTGCGTGGCGCTGGGCGCGAGCAGGCTCACGCTCCGCTCCCAGTCGTCCTCGACCTCGGCGTCGTCGTCGTCGTCCTCGACCTCGGCGGTGTCGTCGTCGTCGTCCTCGGCGGCGCGCGGCGAGCCGGGCGGGGTGGGCGGCTCCGGCTCGTCGCGCTCCACGTCCACGAAGCCGTCGTCGGGCGGGGCGGGGGCCGGCTCGGCGGGCGCCAGCAGCACGCGCACGTGCGAGGCGGGCCCGGCCACGACGGCCCGCGCGCGCGCGTACGAGTGCTCGACCCACACCCCGGAACGGGCTTCCTGTCGGTGCACCTCGTTCGATCACTTCTATAGCTCAAACTATAGAAGCTTCAGTCAGTCCTGCATAGTGATCGGGTCAACCCAATCACTTTTTTTATTCAGGAAAAATACGTATTTTTTTTGTTTTATTAATTTCTTATAGACAAATAATACAGGTTAAATTATGAAATTGCCGTTTTATTGTAATAGGTACTTCGAATTGACATAGAACCTTCATGGTTTGAGATTTTTGAGTGCAACATAAGGTTCTTCTTTTAAATAATGTGCAGCATTCGATTATCGACTTTCAGTTGTTTTTTTTTATTCAGCATAGCCAAGAAAGATGGATACTTCTAAAATTCGAGTGATTTTTGAATACGAGTTCAGACGCGGAACTAACGCGGCAGAAACAGCTCAAAATATCAATGTTGCGTTTGGAGAGGGGACTGCTTATGAAGGATTTTGGTTTAAACGCTTTCGTGATGATGGAAACTTTGATTTGAAGAACAAACCACGTGGAAGACCGCCCACGGCGCCCACACAGGTGAATAACAATGAATTGATAGAGATGGTAGAAGCCGATCCGAGCCAAACTACCCAGGAATTAGCGGTGTAGTTTAACGTTACCTTTCGAACAATATTGACTCATTTGCCGCAAATCAATTAAATAAAAAAATATGGAAAATGGGTGCCTCATGATTTGACTGATCTGCAGAAAGAAACTTGTGTTGCCTTGTTGAATCGATACAGAAATGAAGGAATATTGGATCGAATTGTGACGTGATTGATGTGATGCAAAGTGGATTCTTTACAATAACCGTAAGCGAAAAATGCAATGGCTGACCCCAGACCGCAACAGTGCCCTAAAGCAAAGCTTACCAATAAAAAGGTTATGGTAACTGTTTGGTGGTCTCAGCATGGTGTTATTCACTATATAGCTTTCTCCGATCTGGTCAAGCAATAACGGCAGATGTCTACTGTGCCGAACCCGAACAATTATAGCAAAACTAGCAGTGAAACGCCCCGACTCATGAATCGATCTTCACCATTATTGCTCCATGATAACACGAGACCTCATACAGCACGACCGTTTTAACTCTACAGGAACTGCAATTAGAAACTATTCGTCACTAATTTTTTCATGATTTGGACAATTTTCTGTGATAAAAAGTTTTCTTATCATGAGGCAGTACTTTCACACAGTTTGTCGAATCTAGATCACCAGAGTTCTATCGCAGAGGCATAAATGACCTTCCTATTAGATGACAGCAATGTATAGATAATAATAGTAATTATTTTGATTAAATAAATATGTTAAATTATAAAAAAACGAATTTAAATTTTTCTGTACAAATCGGCAATTCCATACTTTAACCCCTAATATAATAGTATATATATATATGAACAATGATTTGTTTGACTGGAATGTCAATAAAATGAAAGATGTGTGGTGCGGCGACGTACGTGAGGTGGGGCGAGCGCGTGCACGTAGGCGACCAGCCGCTCGTGCAGGGCGCCGCCCTCCTCCGCCGCCACTCCCGCCTGCCACAACATAACAAACACTCTGCGTTACTAACCAAACTAAATCCTTTTTTTTCCCTTCATTGTTTTCTTATTAAATTTTTTTTTACTTAAATTTAATTTTGTATGGTATATTGGGTTCTGTCCCTTTTTGTTAACACTAATATTGTAACTCATACTAAATTGTAAATGTTATACTCTGGCAATTAAAAAGAGTAGCCCGAGTTTCTTGCCAATTCTTCTCGAGGCCCAACCCTAGTCAGCGAATTGGCCATAGGAAAAAAATTATGCTGGCATTTGTTTTTATGACGTTCATAAGTATCATGTATTTGATCTAAATGAATTAATGAGTTTGACTTTGACTTTGAAACCTTTTTTCTAGTCAACTTTTCCTAACCCTTTACATACATTGTCAAATTTGGCACACTAACTTCAATTCATTGCAGAGAAAAAGTGATGCCATCTTTGTGTCATTACATGAATATTTTAATTATAATTAGAAATTTGTGCAAAATTTTGCTTTATTCAAATATGGAACATCATGTAGTTCGGCGAAAATACATAAGGCCATATTTGGAACATCATGCATCGGGTAACTAAAAACAGAAAACAGAATGATAAAGAAGTTTATTTTAATGCAAGAAGATGTAAGAGGTAAACCAAGATATTAAGATTATCATTCAAATCAAAAGATGACGATGCCTATAATAATTATATGCTTCCAATCAAAGTAGAAATTTGAAATAGAAAATAAATTAAATGAATAATTCGCTTATTTAGGTGTTCGAGCCTTCGCTCGACCCACTGTGAGATTACCCCCTTGAACTTTACGCGTTTGCAGTGTGTATCTACCCTCTATTTCCCTAACATTTCTATGCGGGTGATCACGTGACGCGCTCAGGCGCCATCGCCGGTTAGCTTGTCGTATCAGTACGTCTTTGAACTTCGTAGTGTGCAGTGTGTTAGAAATTTAAATATAAATTTCTCGTGTCTAAGTGCAAATCAAAAATGTCTTAACGCGGTATATCTTAGGTAAGTGAGAATATTATTCTTTTTTAGCGAATGTGATCAAAGTGAATAAATTGAATAATGGAACCATTAGATGTGCACTTGTCGCGAATGCCCGCTCTCAGGACGGCAGACTCGCTTTTACATGTGCAGGGGTGAGCCCCCAACAACATCTATATACCTATAACCTTCGTGAGGTATAGCCGCAACGAGGCGTCGGCTGTGCGACATCAAAGCGGTGGCATTGCCTTCATCTGCCTTTGAGGTGTCGGCTGCGCAGCCGATATCAAAGTGTAACGTCGGTGGCATTGCCTTCATCTGCCTTTGAGGTGTCGGCTGTGCAGCCGACATCAAAGTGTAACGTCGGTGGCATAGCCTCCATCTGCCTTTGAGATGTCGGCTGCGCAGCCGACATCGAAGTGTAACGTCGGTGGCATAGATAGCCTCCATCTGCCTTAGAGGTGTCGGCTATGCAGCCGTCACGGGAATGTAATGAAGACTGCAGTTTTCTTTCACCCCTAAGGCGTCGGATCCACATCCGTTATATTAAATGCGGTACCAATTTGTCCGCCTTGTTGCCGACAGAGATTGAAGCGCAGCGCCATGCGTGAAATCGCCCATTGGAAACCTTCTACTGATGAGATAACTCGGTACCTACACATGAATGCAATTATGAATTTAAATTTTAAGAGCTGTTTTAATGGATTGGACGAGTTTTGCATACAATAAAATGCTCAAGTCAGGGACTAAACTAGCAGGGTCGATCTCACCCTCGTACTCTACACGACTATTCGCAAAAGAGCTCTTACTCTAGATAAAAAGCTCTGAGTAGAAACGCTCGAAGGTCTCATGATACAGCATTCCTATAAGTCATCAGTAAGACAGCCATCGAGTCGTAATAATGATAACTTGGTTGCACTCCCATTATTGCAAGAAAACCATACAGTTATCCCAGGCAAATGACATACCAGTCCCCTTGGCAGAAGAATAAAATTTTAATTACCTTAACCCTGTAACCAAAGAAACAGGCAAAGATCGGTGGCGCCGATGAAGCTCTTGTTTAACAGGGTATACAAGTCCAAAAGTGAGGTTACGGAAAATGGCAAAACGAAAGATGACGAAAGAGACGTCCAAAAGTTTTGTTTTTTTTAAGCAACTCCATCTTTCACCAAATAGCAACTTAGCACATGCGTCACCGCCTAGCAAACCGTTAACCGTTATGCTCTTTGAAAAGATGGACCAGTTCTAAGGGGCACTCATGACCTCCTGCAAAGTTCAAGCAGTCCCTCGCGGAGACATATAACCTCTAGAAATCAGCATCTCTGGAAATTATAATATTACCTTATATAATAATGTATATGTATATTTCATCTTTGTTAAAAAATTGGCTTGCTCTTCATTTTTATTGCCGAATAACACACGAGGCCCTTCTACAATACATATGCGGAGAAAGGGCTGAGATCTTGCAGTACTGTACAAGGGTGAATTGTAAGGTTCCCTGCCAACAAAACTTAAAATGAACTCCTACATTTAATCCCACCGTCTGCAATACCTTTATTATCAGAACACCAATTATCGGATTTGGTTAGGGAGCAAGGGAGCTGTAATAAGTTTTATTAAACAAAACACCGGAGCCATGGAAACTCTTACAGAGTTAAGCCGTCTACTAGCCAGCAGGGTGGCAGAACAAAAGCACGAGCTGGGGATGAACTTAGGAGACCTAACTTCAGGTCAGAAAGGTTTTAGGGGCCACCTTGGGAAAAACGATATTTCTAAACGACCACAGCAAAGGCAAACAAAACCATTACACGATCGGAAATTCTAACTTCAGGACGGGTCGAGCAAAACCTTAGGCGCTTCCAGGAATCTGCTATCTCTATTATCGGGCTACATGTGCCTCGCCATCGTAAATGTTTAATGGTGATATATGCAATCGACTCGAACCTAAAATTATTATGGATTCTTTAATGTTCTCGTACACAAAAAATAAAGCAAGCTTAACTCATAGTTGAGTTCTTTTACAGCGAACCTCTGAATGGTGGCAAGATTTTGAGGAAACCAAGGATATACAAAGTAAACATTTAGTAAAGATATGTCGTTAAAAGTCGAACTTTTTTGTTAATGTGGTGGGCCAACTGAAACATGCAAATATGCTCTACCGGCCTCTTGCCCCAAAGTTTTTAAGAAATAAATCGGACGGATCAAATCTACCTACAGTCAATTTATAATTGTTGGATGAGTACCTGCATCCGCCTAAATTTAGCTTAATTAACCACCACAAAATACCTCTTTGCTTGGACGAATAAGATTACACTATAAAAATAAATTTATCAAAGGTCAATTTCTTTATTCCAATTATCGAATCCCATCGCAGATTCTCAGTCTTTTAGTATAACAATACAATAATATCAAATGACATTTTATACCCTTCAACCTTGCAACAGCGCCCTATATAACCAAAGTAACTAATCGGTTTGTGAACTTCATCAGGGGATAAGGGATCAAGGTATATTTGGACGATTTTTTTTTTAATGCATAACGATCCCACTGTTCTCTTGCAACACAGCAAGTTCTTTCAGGATTACCTTCAAACATGGCTGATGGGCTGGTGTATACATTTCCAGATGTCCTCAATCAATCCTCATCAAAAGACTAGAGGGACTAAAGCCAAGACGATTATCAAACACAAAAATCCTAAAAATAATTTATTCAAAAAATTCTTTAGGACCTAACATAGTCCAGCAGTGGACGTCTTTTGGCTGAGATGATGATGATGATGATAACATAGTCCTGGTTAACAGCGAAATTTTTATTATGAAACATAAATTTCGCAAACCTATTAGTTGTTTGTTCTTAACTTTTGGGGTCCGACGAAGACAAACATGAAAATTCATACAAAAAAAAAAAAAAAAAAAAAAAAAAACCATAAATATTCGACATTCGTATAAATTTAATGATGTTTGCCATCGAAACGCTAAGAAGAAGAAGAAGACCCATTCACAAAAATGTGCCACAGTGTTCATCACTTCAGATGCTGCCGGTTGGGGAGCGACAGAAATCTTGGCACAGCCTGTGAAAAGAGTCTTGTGGGTCATTTTTGAGGCACTCCGTTCCGTTCCGTTTTCCAGATCATCATAGAATCCGTTTCTTCATGATCATCATCATGACAATCATGATCTAATCAGGCAACTGATCGGTTATTGCTTACATCAACAAAGAGGGCGGGATCAAATCCCTTCTGGAAATCAGTGAAGAGATTTTACATTTGACTAAGTAAACGTTATCGGATACACCTGGTAGCTCGGTATCTTCCTGGCTGATGCAACACAAGATCCAACAGATATCAAGAGCAGCTACTCAACCAGAATGATCATTTAGCAAGTGGATTATGTCACTAGCATTTCGAAATTAGACATCCCGATGGTCGATCTCTTCGCAAACGCTCGTTCGGCAATTGTGCACAACTATGTGAGCAAGGATGCCAGAGATTCCAGTTGCCTATTCGTGGACGTAAGTCTGTTTTGAAATTTTAAGTTGGGGTCGATACTTCCCCCTCCAGGGCTCAAAGCATGTGTTTTACAGCATCTCAAGAAGTGCTCAGGCTTCTAGTGTCCCCAAGAAGTGCTTTAGTGACCCCGCGATCGTAACAAACCTTTTGTAAGACCAAGGTCAAACGACGAGCCCTTTGGCCTGCTTTTAAGATTCCGATTTTTTGCAAAAATCTGATAGATCTTAAAACAGGACGTCCACCTTCCAACATAAAGGACCTGTGTTTTTAAGTCTGGAGGGTACGGGCTGGTCTCGTTTAGTGAAATATTGGTTTAACGAAAGCTAAGTAGGCACTCCTGTAAAACTCGTGAGGTAAATCGACACTAAAAACTTATTGTTATGCTTTGGAGAGACACTAAGTAATGATTGCCAAATAAGTATTCGAATCCTTAGAAAATAGCATAGACCATGGCAGTTGACAAGTCCGTTGTTGCCACATTTGCAAATCCAGAGATGAGCCACAAACTTAGTAGTCACCATCTCGTAAGGTAAATTATGGAAGCAGTTTTCGTTGCGCGTCCACATTCACCTAGACTAAGAACTGGGATGTATCACAAATAGTAAATTATGTAAAGTCTTACCATATCAACAAAATCCAGTACTTTTCAAATATCGGGCCAAGTTGCAGCATTGCTTCTGCTATCGTCAAGAAAAATAATTTACGGCCTAACGCTCCTACATTATATGACCAGACTCATTCGAATCTCAGGATAATTATAATTTGGCCGAAATTCGGCTCCAAAATTGATATTACAAAATAAAGACAGCTAGGCTGGCAGATATACAATAGGTACAAGAGCTGAAAGAATAAATATATTGCTATATAGGATATAATACAATGAAACTGAAGTTTGTGTCCTTTAATTGTTTGTTTTGGGAATCAAAACACTTGATTACTTTAAGTGAATCAAGATGGGCACTCACTAGCTTTTTTATTATGAGATAGAGTTAAGTAAGTTATTTCTGACACTGTTATTTCTGGCTGAATCAGAATGTTACTCAAAGTTGATGAGCAGCAGTAAATTCTAATAATTGGATCAATAAAAATCTTAATTTTGATGAATTTATGAAACGAAGCAACTGGTGATCTAAAGATACAAATTTCAAAAGAAATTTCATATCAAGTAACAGATAGCTCTATACCAATATCAAAATAATTTGAGTTCATCATTTTCTCCAATTTAACTACAATTATAAAGTCTTAGAAGTTTGCTTCTATGTTTTGTTGATTAATGATTTTTGATTAGTCTTACTAGTCTTACTTAAAACATTATTTCCCTATATTATCACAGTACGTCTAGCCATCGCCGGCAGATTATAAACATATCTCACAGTGGGTCGAGCGAAGGCTCGAACACCTAAATAGAAACGTTTTCCCCTCGAAGGGAAGAAAACGAATATTTAGGTTTCAGCCGTAGCTCGACCCACTAAATTTGCCGCTCTTGCCGGCTTGTGAGAGTACTGATACGACAAGCTAACCGGCGATGGCGCCTGAGCGCGTCACGTGATCACCCGCATAGAAATGTTAGGGAAATAGAGGGTAGATACACACTGCAAACGCGTAAAGTTCAAGGGGGTAATCTCACAGTGGGTCGAGCTACGGCTGAAACCTAAATATTCGTTTTCTTCCCTTCGAGGGGAAAACGTTTCTATTCAGAGTGTAGCTGGCGTGTTCCTCATTTCAACATAATAATATGTAACATCAGGGTTTTGGGATGAGTGGCTGTCTTTGAAATAGTAAAACACTTTCAGGTGGTGGTGCGGGAACAAACAATATTATTGTTTGTATATTATAGTGAAGTAGATTAGAGTTAGTCATTAAGTTGTAAGGTATCTGTCTGCAACAATAGGACAGTGTGTGCCACGCCACGCCATTCTGGTGTACCATTATCATTACTTGTTGTGCCTCCCAAGAATAACACTATCTCATAGAGTTAAAATGGATGTTGTTTTACTTGGCCTGTGCTTTTAAATTATTGTATATCAGGTCGTCAAAACTGGATAAGATTCAGCTCAGTGCATCGTGAGATATCTAAGCGTTTATTAGAGTCATCTCACTATCTTAAGGCTGGCCTATACTTGGGTCAACAAACTAGCCTTGCAATCCGGTGTGGAAATGTGGCCAGTCTTTTGGGCACCTTTCCTCAGAACTGTGACCTCAATCAGAAATTTTATTTATAGGTTACCTTTGAACACAATATCTGATTGTTTGGGTTAAGTTAATTTTATTTTAAAACCTATTCATGTAAATATCTTATGAAATAAATGATGGATGGAAGAAAATTGAAAAAAGCAGTATTAAGTTTAGGTTTGTTGGTTAATCATAAATATTGGTTTGTTGTATACATTTATCATTTATGGTGTTATTCCAAAATTTGTCAATTTTCTAGATGTAGTTACCCATAAGACTAAACACTACAGTATGAATATATGATATGTTGTAGTGTTTTATACAAATAATTTACTTATAAGACATGCATTGAATATACAGTACCTATACAATAAACTCGAGCTAATACAGTAGCTTCCCATATGTTTGTGTATTGTCTGACAATATGACAACTAAAAGTGACATTGAACTGCATTCATTAGCTACTCATCCATCCAGTTGTATTTTGATTGTTCTAAACTATAATAATTATGAATTAGATGTGGAAGCAAGGCATGCAACCCGCAAACTGGCCTGACACACCATTGTTGACCTTATGCACCTAATCTAAGAAACATGTCGAGTCAGCTAAATCCTTGATTACTTATCAATGTGAGCAAGGTACGTACCTCATGAGACAGGTCGCCGGTGCCGTATTGTTGACACAAACTTCCCGTGGCCATCACCATTTATTCTGCGGTCACTAGAGCAGAGGTGAAACTGTGTGTTGCTTTATGTTCTTGTCAAAACAAAGCGGTAACAGTAGTATTTAATTGTGATTCCGCACATTTTACAAAGGTAATACAGCTCAAAAAACTGTGGGTCACTTTAGATGCAACTTTAGTAAGTCCGAATCAGACTAACGCAACAAGTCAAATTTATTTTGTAAAATTAACTGTGTTACAAGTTGTGTGTTTGTCACTCCTTTAGGCCTCTATATATTAGTACAATAACTCATACAATTTAATTGTATAATTTATATGTTGTATTTTAATTTATGTTACTTGAATATAAAAGTATTTATTTTATTACAGAATATTGTACTGATTACAGTGTGATGTGATTACTGAAATCTGAATTAATGAATACAGTTGACAGTTTGAAAAAGCTGGAACACTGGAACAGTGTTGCCTACTATATATTTTTTTTAATGAATCGTACCATAGAAAAAAAAATCGTACCTTTCCAAAAAAATAAATACGCAATAAACGTAATTTAATTAAGTTTATATATATATATATGTCGGCGCAAGGAAATTAAAGTAGTATTATCTAGTTTTCGATTATTCAAATTATTTAATAACTATAATGTTTTACTGTAAATTTATTTGTATTTACTTTAAATAAGGAGTTTTAGTTAGTTGTTATTTTGACAACAAACTATGACCTCTAATATTATAATTCAAAGATGGATTATAAAGTAAATAAGACACTGCTAAATTCATATTTTGATTTTTAATCAATAACAAATGCAGTTCTAAGTATTTTTGTTTAGTTTAAAGTAATTCCAACAATCTATTTGAAAATTATTTTTAGAGTCTTAAACGACTGATGTTATAAAAATGTTTAAATGATTTAACTACAATTAAAATGTTTTGATATTAAAAATAACCTATTAAATTGTCTTGAAGAATTAACGTATTAAAATCAATAAATAAAAACTAGATTTATTAGCAGTGTATTGAAATATTGTAAGTTGTATTGACTTCACGGCGCCATTTTTGAATGTATACTGTGAATCGGTTAAAACGCATTATTCTGGTGTGAGCCTCGTGCGAGGCTAGCTGATCGAGATAAATACCTGTGAGTAAATTATACCTATATACTTAGCCGTGTTTATATAGTGTTAGATTTATTCTACTGTTATAATAATTTGTGTAAGAAATAAAAGTTTATTTGTTATACGTTTCATTATTTGCAAATGAGTGATCCTGTTAATGAGGGTAGTCAGTGATGTCGGCAGAGCCGACATCACTGCTTTTAAAAATCCTGCTGGTACGAGTGCTTCGTTATCAGAAGTGGGATTACCACCCACTTCTGCGCGTCCATCTAATAGTAATGACGAAAATAATGCTTCTGTTAGCGGTGTACTAGCGGAATTTTTTACACAAATGTTGCAAATGGTGAAACAGGTACCTATCGGATCGAATGGCGACAGTCTGATTCCAAAATCAAAATTAGTGATGTATTTTTGCCGTCATACGATCCGGATTCGAATATTGGGGTTAGAGAATGGTGTCAACTTGTGACTACAGCAATAGAAACTTATAACCTTCGCGACTATGAAGTTCGAATGAAAGCCGGTAGTTTAAGGGTCGCGCAAGGTTGTTTGTTGACAATTGGCTCGTATTAACCGCCACGTGGTCGGAATTGCGTGACGTTCTGATAACTACTTTCGAACCACAGAATAGATATTCTCGCGATATTTTTCGTTTTAGACAACATTCATATGATAGTACTAAGGACATTGCGCAGTTTTTGTCACAGGCTTGGGTTTTATGGCGACGTATCACTAAGGATAAATTATCGAATGATGACGCTGTTGAGGCTGTGATAGGTTGTATTGGCGACGAGAGGTTGAGAATCGAATTATTGAACGCAAGGGCAACATCGGTACCAGAGCTGATTTCGGTTGCGTCTTCCATAAGAAGCGTTAAGCGGCCTCACTCTGGTACGACAGGTGTACAACAGGGTCCCGCCAAGCGTATGTATGTCTGCGCTACAACTTGTAGCTGGGTGCGTGTATGACTGTAAATGCCTTCCCATACCCCTTCCCTATCCTGTTTCTCGCAAAACCCCTTCCAGCTATCCATCCGAGCCTTCAGCTCTGCTAAACTATAGTTTTCCTTTTGTTCCAGGTACCGGCCTACTACAAACTCTCTGCGGATTGGTGCTGCGCTCCTGATTCGCCTCTTCCTGGTGGCGAGCTCCTTCTTCATTGCGGCAAGTTCTTCGGACCACCATGGCATGGTAAGTTTATCGTTTGTTTTCTTTGTAGGAATGGTTTTTTTGCTGGCCTTGTCTATTAAATTCTCAAATGTCTGTATTGCTATATCTAGTTCTGTTTTGTTATTTATATTTTCTATTGACTCTACTGTATAGTTAATTTCCTGTTTAAATTGAGTCAGTTTCTCATGAAACTGACCCCAATTTGCTTTTTTAGTGTTAAATTTGCGAGTGGTCCTGCTGATGTCCATTCCTTTCGATCTTTCTAGCCATATGCCAACTAGTATGGCATTTTGGTCTGCGCTCGTAAAATCTTCTTCAACGCGCCATCCATCCACCAGGCAAAGCATGTCCTCGGTGCATGCCGTCACGTCCACATGGCTGCAGTACCGTCTCCCAGGAGGGAGACGGTACTGCAGCCACTATCTATATATACCTTTGACACTATCAGAGGACTGATAGTGTCAAAGGTAGGGATGTCTCCTGCATTCAGTATATGGAGGCCCAGGTCCTCCAACGCTGCACGCATTTGCTCCCCTCTGGAGTCTCCTTTGGGGCTGCCCCACCATATACTCTTTGCGTTTGCATCCCACCCGATAAATAACTTTCCCGTCTCACGTTTGATTCTTTCCAGCTGCTCCAAGTATGGAGCTAGGGGTTTTTTCGGTTCGAAATAATAGGAGACTAGTGTGAGCTTCCAAGCTCTTGTTCTGATACCCACCACAGCGATATCATTTGTGGTGAGTTTCGGGTACTGCACTATGTCGACGTCTTTGTTGAATACGGCAACTGCCGCCTTCACATTACCCTCCCCTGTCTTAATGGCTTGGAAGATCCTAACCCCCTGATGGCTCTTAACCCTTCCAATACTACCCGTATAGGGTTTCTGGAGCAGCGCAACGGAGATCCGTCTCCTTGAGGCCTCCAGCAGGAGTTCATCGGTAGCCAGTCGGCTCCTTTGGAGATTGGATTGTACTATTTTATGACAGGTTTTGCCCGGTACAACCTAAGCAGAATGCCATGGCCGCTCGGGCTAGTCTGTCCCATTTTCTGCGCACTGGACACTCTACGCTAAAGGCGTTGTGATTTGTTGTGCCCAGTTTCGCGCGCTCGCAGTTTCTTCACGACGGGGGTACATCCACCAGACGTTCAGCACACTCGTGTCTCAAATGAGGTCCTCCACAGTGACTGCACAGGTCGGCAGGCTCCTTGCAGAACCTCGGCCGTGCCCGTACCCAAGGCACCGGGTGCACTGCACTAGAGGAGACTGATCTTCGACTCTCACCCTCTGCAGGTCTACTCTTAGTTTGCCGATCTCAGTGGCCTTTATCCAGATCTTGGGTGAGACGCTTATTAAGGTAACGGCACCTTGATCCGCGGTATTTTCACCAAAACTCGAAAGAGCATCAAAAATTAAGCATTTACTATATCTTTTTGGGGGTTTTGTTAATTTTATCAGAAGCTTTGTTTATTTGACTATCGGAATATACTAAAGATTTGGCTATTAGACCTTGATTTGTATTAAATAATAAATAAAATATGAAAAATGTCCGTAGCCCCTAATTCCGATGTAAAGATCCTAATTCCGATGTATTTGGTTCCTAATTCCGAGGTAACAAAATGTAGCGAGAGAAAAGTCCATATATGACTTTTCTCTCGCTACATTTTGTTACCTATGTGTTCAATATGGGGAATAAGGTTTCTAAAAAAGTTTATAATGTTTTATTTATTTCAGTATTTTAAAATTAGGAATTTGGGATATCAAGGCTTATGAAAGTTCTCATACTATCAGCATTTACAGTATTTTCTTTTTTAATTAATTGAATAGTTTTGTATTATCATATAAGTACTATTAGGTAGATATAACACAACATTGCTCTTGGATAGTTTTAGAATGTTAATCTTGTCGAGTTTTGAAAAAAATATTTTTACCATATACATTTGTAAAGTATCATCACTGATTTTATTTATTGTAAATTAAGAGAAAGCCAGGATTTATGGTAGGGCACCATACTAGCAAGAAAGTCCGACTGGGGAAAGCCTCCCCCTTACAGAAAACGACAGCCAAATAACTACACACAGCGGTGTAGTTGTTTCTTTATGTGAGGACAGGTCTCCAGTGCTCATTTAGGGTTGAGTTTTGAAAGAAACGTTTTCCTATCATAGGGATCTTTAAGCCCTGATGTAAAAAATAGTTCGGCAATATGCAAGTGATACCTCTGGTATTGCAAGTGTCTGCTATGCTACGGTAACTGCTTAACATCAGGCGAGAACGAGTTATTACGTGTGTTGTTACGAGAACACTATGAAAAGAATTTTACAGACAAAAAAACTCAAATTAGAACGTTCCATTAGAGTGAATTTACAATATTAATAACCAAAATACAAACTTCCTAAATTAAATTTCATCCAAGAAAAAAAAACTGTATGCTGCAGTGAATTGTGAACAGCCTGTATTTTACTTGTCTATACCATGGAATTAGGTGCCTATAGAACCTAATTCCGATGCACTATACATCGGAATTAGGTTTCATACTAAAAAATCACGTTTCCTAATTCCGAGTGTTAAAAGCTAGACCGTTTTGGCATAATTTATTTACAGATTAGTGCACAATTGTAATATCTTCCTAAATATGTATCGCACTTACTAAAAATAACATTGAATTATTAATAAACTTAGATTTTTTGTCTTGAAATACTCATACAACGAATTAACAAAATACCTAAATACACCACCTTTGATATGCTATAATTAGTGAATGCGATGCAAAAGTGTACCTCGTAATTAGATCTTATATTTAATGACTACTTAAGTTAGCAAATCTAAAGTGTGAAGTGCCTACCTAAAAACAATCCTGAAAACCATAAATGAAAATAAGTCTATAAAATCCTTATTCCGTGGTATACATCGGAATAAGGAACCGGCTAATTTTTATGGCACCTAATGCCGCGGTATTTTCAAAACGTTTTTTCACCGTTATTTATTTAGTAAAATACAAAAAAGTAAAGTAATACTTATAAAAAATATAGTCCTTCTACTAATTAAATGCGAAAAATTACACACACAGTACTAAAATAACAAGAAAAACGCTATTTAAAAAAACGTGGTATTTACGTGCACAGGGTGCCAAATGTATGAAGAGTGAGTTTGGACCAGCTATCGTTGCGAAACTTATCGATTATCTTAAACATCTTATACTTTACACCTTATCTTGGATAATATATTCACATGTTAATATATTATCTACTAAATAAGAGATATTCTGGCAAAAAACAGCTTGTATATTGCAAGTAAATGCTGTTTTTTTAAATACCTCGGAATTAGGTGCCAAATTCAGAACCCCTCGGAATTAGGTGCCGTTACCTTACTATGTGGCCGCTGTGCGGGTTTCGCGCTCTTCTTCTATATTTAATCACCATCCTGTCGTCGAGGCCGTCGAAAATCTCCCTGTTCTGGTTGCGGAGAGCTCTTAGAACCTCCTCGTTACTATGAACTAGTAAGACGTCTCTAAGTATCAGAAGTGGGTCTTTATTTTTTACGTCCTCGACGACGAGGCTTTCACCCGCTGCCTGGATACGCTCTTTTATTTTTGTTTGCTCCTGTTCGGAGCTGCACCCCATGATTATCAATCTGTCTTTTGTTTTCCTTACTCTTTCAACAGTCACCCATCCTTCTTTCGCGTCCACAGCCTTTCTTACCTTCTCCAGGACCTCCTCTCCGGTTTCTACCTCTTTTGTTGAGGAAAGTACTATGGTTAGGTTAGGTTTTTTTTTTTATATTGGAACACCACTGAGTGTTCCTTCGCTTGTTCCTTATTAACCAATTTCTGTTGTTGCTGGACCTAATTAGATTTTTGGGTTGAGTTTACTTTACATTGTATTTTACTCGATCCCTGTCCTGACGATCAAGGCTCGTTAGTTACGCTATTCTTTACTATTGTTTATTATTATATTTATTGAGTGCTTGATTCCGCACCACAGTGCAGAAACGAGTTGCAAAAGTGCAAGACTTTATTTTTACCATTTTGAAACCGCTTGTACTACTTTGGTACGGAACAAGTTTTTTATATTGCTAAAAACCAAAATTATATTGACTGACCGACCGATAAGGTTTATATTGCCACTACCTACACTACGGTTCAACACTTTTTCTTTTCTTATGTTGTTTACCACCTCATTATCAGCCAGGACTTTTTGATTGCCGATTCTACTCAAGCCGGCATTCAAGCTCGGCCACAGCGCTTTTCCAATATCTCTCTCGAAGCCGAGAGAGATTGCGGTTGCTTTTCTCTGGCATGCATTGCTTATAATGCTGTCCAAGAGATAAAGTCCTGCGTATCCGGCATTGTGCTGTGGTATGAGGCTGCGAGTTTTGAATTGCGGCCTGAGCAGAATATGCATCATTACTTACTTGCCTGCTTTATTCCTTAGTGCGACCACCATAGCAATATGCCACTGCTGACCTTGCCAAGGTGTCCCACTTTCGCCATATCGGGCATACTGCATCGAAGGCGTTGTGTGCCGTATCAGCAAACTCCGCCCTCTTACAGTTGCAACATGTGGGGGACCCCCCGCAATTTTCTGCTCACACTTGTCCTTCCGATGAGGTCCCCCACAGTGGCTGCAGGCGTCCTCTACCTTCTTGTGTGCCCATAGCCTAAGCATCGAGAGCACTGGACCAGGGGCGAATGGTCTTCAACTTTGGCCCGCTGGAGGTCAATATGAACGGATCCGGAATCCGTTAGGTGACCCCATATACAAGGTGACACCTTCACCACTATATGGGCCACCAACGGATTCAGAGTCTTCTTGCGATATCGGACCTACATCCGGTCGTTGTGGTTCATGAGGTTAGGTTAGGTTAGGTTAGGTTGGAGGCGGCGGAGCGGATCAGAGAGGAAAATCTCCTCGCTGATCCGATCCTTCGCCGGCAAACTGGACGGCGTCGGCGCGCTTACGAGCGTCAGATGCCGCCATACTGAGGGTGCGGGGAAACTGGGGCAGCAGAGTCTCACCCGCACCCTTCCGCGGAGGGACAGTGTTCCCGTTGCACCCGGACGCTGTCACTGGGGATAAAGCCCGCGCAAAGCGGCCAGCCGCTGGGTGGACCATTGACGTCATATCAGGTTCCAGTGGTACACATTTTAGTCGGTATGCCGGTCGCCTACCATCTTTGAGCCGGAGAGTCCGACATAACCTCTTCGTTACCCCAGGCGAGGCGGTATGCGTAAAGCATTTCCCCTCTACAAAAAAAAAAAAAGTTGGTTAGGTTAGGTTAGGTTAGGTTAGGTTAGGTTTTTTTTTTTATAATATGCACAGAGTATTTTTCCCCGTGCTACTTTTGCTCCAGGGACTCGAGGTCCCTGACTTTGTTTATGTAGTTTGATTATTAACTGTGTTTTGATTTTTGTTTGTTAGTGTATATGCTTTTTAATTTTACGCAAATTTAGATCAAAATATTTTAACTGTTTCTAATTGATGTATTTTTCTATAAAATGATTTTAGATTAATAATAACTTTATCCAACGCACTTTACAGACTAGTCTAGTTGGTCAAAAATTCCTTTCTCTGCTGTGATTTGAGTCGCTACAATTCTTTACAATTTTGATTGTTTTCACGAATTTCTCAAGACTCAGCTCAACTTTCCCTAAGACGCGTCTTTTCCGTACCACTTGTATACAAGAGAAATATAAACTAAAATATATTGGCTTATATACGTTTCGCTATCTATTTTTGACCACCAGACCTTGATATGTAAAGTTTGTTGGATGCTATTCTTTTTATTTATTTTAATTTTAAGTTTATGTTGCCTAATTTTAACTAATTGACTTATGTTTAATCTGTTTGTTTTCCGCAGATTTATATTTATATTTGCCCGGCTCATACAATCCCCCCTTGTTTGTATTTTCAACCCTGATCTACCATCACTAGCTTTGTCCATTGTAATCGGCTGATAATCTTCACGATTGTCTACTTTTGCCTCGATTAACCACTGTCCTGTGTGTGGTAGTTTTTCGGGTGCGGAGTTCCAAGTGAGTATATAGGAAGCACATCTAGTTTTTATTTTTTCTTGCAGCTTGAACGTATTGTTTTCTACGACCAAGAGACTATCGGTAGGAACGGAGCCGTTAGCAATATGCTACCGTAGCTCTCGCTAAGTAATCCCACTTTTGACGGACCGGACACGCGCTGTCGAAGGCTTTGCCGCTAAACAGTTTCTGCAGGTCGGTTTCTCATTTGCTACCCGAACTTGACATTCGGTTCGCAAATGAGGACCGCCGCAGTGTGAGCACAGGTCTTCTTTTTCCGAGCACAGCCTTCGACCGTGTCCGAATCCGAGACACCGAGTACACTGGACCAACGGCGACTGGTCGTATAAACGCACCCGCTGGAGGTCCACGTGTATTCGACCCGCGTCAGTCAGTCTTCGCCAGACTGGGGGAGACACCTGAAGGACCACATGGTTTTCTAGTGGATTCCTAGACTTTTTCCGGTATTTAACCGAAACACGGAACTCTTCTTCAGGCCCCCAGCAGGTGGCCGTTTTGGTTCCTGATGGCCTTCACGATGTCCTCGTTAGAGTTATACGCCAGCAAGTCCATCGCGATGACCATCGGGTCCTTGTGGACGGCTTCTTCCACTCTCAATTTTTTGTTCGACGCCTTGATCTTTTCCGACACCTTAGTAAGTTCCTCTCTGGTGTAACAACCGACAACCACCTTCTGGTCCCTCGCTTTGCGAAGTCGGTCGACTCTTACACCAGAGTTCTTAGCGTCGACAGCCGTGCGGATCCTCTCTATTACCTGGGCGCTGGTGTCCATTGCATCCTCTGATGTTATAATAATAGAGCGGATTGGCTGAGTGAGTGGATTTTCCGGGGATTTCTTTTGAGGTGCTTCGGCGGTGACACTCGCATACGTTGCTTTCCTTTGTTCTTTAACTGCGGCTTTAATCTCCTCGAGCCTTCTCCCGTTTTCTCTTAAAAGTTGGGAATTCTCCTCCACCTTTTCTAACAGAGCTTTGTTGTCCACCGCAGGTTTAGCCTGAGGTGGGCCGCAAAGCTCCTCTTGTTTCCCATCTTTGGTCTGCAGTCCTTTTCGATCACCCTCAATCTCCTTGACGAGTTCGTAGAGCCGCTCGATTGCCTGCAACACTCCCGCTTTTATATCTCCTTTGAGATTACGAGAGTCGTTGAGGTGTGCCTTCGCCTTTAGTAAACAGGCCCTGGCTTCGGTGACTCTACTCGTGGGCGCGTCTGGTTTGGGAGAGGATTCGAAGGACATCCTGCGTATAGGCCCTCCACTAATTGCAGGCTTTTGTTTTGCTTTTATTGTGGGCGCAGGGGCTACTTTTGTCGCTATGGGAGAGCTCTCTGGCGTCCTGAAGCTAAGCATTGTTGTGTATGGGAAGAATTTGTCACAAGAAGTTAGTTTGGGTTTGTAAAAGTTGTAAACAGCTAACTTCTTGTAACCAAAGGCCTAACCTAACCTTTGGGTATAATCAACTGAGGTGTAGATGATAAAAAATTTAATTGGGATATTTGGTAAAATATATAAAAGTAAATAACGATGTAAACTGGACAAAAAAACACTTGTGTTGGGGCTTCAGGTTCTTCCAAGAAAAACTCCAACTTATGTTTTAGTTAGTATTTAATGCAAACTTGTATTTTAAATTACATAAAGAATACTCGAGACGTTCTAGACGTGTAGATGTAAGATGGAAGAATAAACATTATAAATGTAGGTAGAAAAATAAAAAAATATCTCTTCGCCTGACATAATATTCATAGCAATACTTGTTACTTTAAAATGCGACAAAGGTTTCTACAGGCGTAAACATCCTCCCCCCCGTTGAAACGCATGGGTTTCAACCTTCTAAAAGTTCTTCTTCAGTCGGTAAGGGGCAAACGCGAACTAAAGGGCGACGCACGATTCCTCTTGTGGTGTTCACGTCGGCAACGCGCGATACGCCATCAGGTCCTGGGAATAATTTTGATATGCGTCCGAGTCTCCAAGACAATGGTGGGACGTTGTCTTCTTGTAATAAGACCAGATCTCCGATTTTGACGCCTTTAGTGTTAGTCTTCCATTTGCGACGTTGTTGTAATTCGGCGATATATTCACGTTGCCATCTCCGCCAAAAATGTTGTTGCATTTGCTGCAATCTTGCGTAGCGTTGCAAATTACTTGAATTGCAATCGTCCAGAGCAGGTGCAGGCAGTGACGTAAGAGCTCGACCAATGAGAAAATGCCCAGGAGTAAGACAGTGAAAATCGTCAGGAGAGGTAGATAAAGGACAGAGAGGTCTACTATTCAAAATTGCTTCTACTTGTGCGAAAAGGGTTTGAATTTCTTCAAAGGTTAAATGAGAATTACCCATGATTCGCCTAACGTGAAATTTTGCTGAGCGAATACCGGCCTCAAAAATGCCGCCAAAGTGAGGAGCGTAAGTTGGTGAAAAATTAAATTTTATACCTTCGTTACATGCAAAATCAGATAGAATGTCATGGTTCATTTTAAAAAATATATTTATTTCTTTAGCACCTGCCACGAAATTTCGTCCATTGTCACAGAACACCTCAGTTGGTCTACCTCGTCTAGATATAAATCGGCGGAATGTTAAAATAAACGCATCCTTTGACATGTCACTTACTGCTTCTAGGTGTGAAATTTTGTAACGTAGACATATAAAAAAACAGAGGTAGCATTTGATTAAAGCGGCGCCACGTCCCTTTCTGTTTAAAATAAAGAATGGACCAGCGAAATCGATCCCTACCGTTTGAAATGGGAAGCTTGGCGTGACACGTTGCGAGGGCAAGTGTCCCATTATAGGTTCGATTGTTTTGCCTTGCAGGCGTCTGCACCTACAACAATTACGAAACGTACGTCTTGCTAGATGTCTGCCGTTAATCGGCCAAACATATTCCCGAACAATAGCCAATAATAGTTGTGGACCAGCATGAAATCCACGTATGTGTTCGTATTCAAAAATTAATCTAGTAAAATGATGCGAAGCGTGTAGGAGAATTGGATGTTTTTTATCATAAGAATAGTCAGAAGAGCCTAATCGACCTCCGACTCGGATAACTTTATCGTCACTTAAAAACGGGGTCAGTGACAAAATATTTGATTTAGGACTCAGAGACCTTTTGTGGAGTAACAAATTATGCTCCCTTGCAAATGTCTCTTGTTGCGATAAACGACACAAAGTAAGAAACGAAATGTGTAATTCATCAACACTTAAATTGCCAATAATTTTATCTTTATTGTTTTTTATATTATGACAAAATCTTAATACATAGGCAAAGAATCGCTTTAATTTAATTAAGCTAGAATAGTTCACAAATTTAATTAAAGGGTCATGTTGAATAACAACATGAGAGGTGATAAGATTAGGTTTAGTTTCAGGTAACTTAGTCGTATCATTTTTAGGTTTCAAAACAGGCCAATTATCCTCTGACTCCATAAGGAAAGCGGGGCCTGACCACCATACCTTGGTATTGCTAAGATGATTTGGACTAATTCCTCTAGATATAAGGTCCGCAGGATTGACAGCAGTAGGCACATATCGCCACGATGAAGCATCTGTTAGCTCACAGATCTCCGCAATCCTATTAGCCACAAAAGTCTTTAGATTATTTAAACTGATATGAAGCCACCCAAGTACCACTGATGAGTCGCACCAGTGTACTTGATGCTGAATTTCATATCGTAGGGATTCCCTAACCGCCTTAGACAATCTTGCAGCCAGTAAAGCTGCACACAATTCAAGCCTGGGAATAGTTGTAGTTTTGATGGGAGCTACTTTAGATTTAGAACAAAGCAACTGGACTGTAACTTCGTTAACACTATTAATAGAACGCAAATAAATGCAAGCCCCGTATGCGTGTTGCGATGCGTCACTAAACGAATGTAATTCAACAGTTGTAGGCTCATCGCAAAGGACACGCCGAGGTACCTTCAGTGAAAAAAGGCAAGGCAAGGACTGAGTAAATGTATCCCAATCCCTTTGAACTTCCTTTGGGACCGGAGAGTCCCAAGTTAAATTTTGCAACCATAATTGTTGAAGCATAATCTTCATTTTTATTACACATGGGCTGATTAATCCTAATGGATCGAAGATTTTAAATAAGGAAGAGAGAAAAGACCTTTTAGTTAAATTATTACTGTTAGAGGAGAGTGGGCATTTGATAGGAAAATGTAATTGATCGGTCGATGGGTCCCATCCCATACCCAAGGTACTAGTGGACTCGCTAACCACAAGATTATCATCTGTGTTATCAGCTAGATTAAATAATGATGGTGAGTTAGTCTTAAATTTTCGGAGATTGAAGCATCCTTGTTTTAGCGCCTTAGTTACAGCTTGGTGAATAAAACGTAAGGAAACCTCACTATCAGAACCTGTGATTAGATCATCCACGAAAAAATCATGCTGTATTATGTCCTTGATCATAGGATCAGAATCCTCATTACCTATCTGCCATAGACACCGTGTACTTAAGAAACTGGAACTTGCCATTCCGTAAGTTACTGTATTCAACTGATAAGTTTTAATGGGCATAGACTCATCTTCCCTCCATAAGATGAGTTGAAGGTTTCGATTTTCCTCATGAACACGGATTTGACGATACATCTTTTCGACATCACCAGTGAGGAGATATTTATATTGCCGAGCTCTTATAAGAATGGAGAACAGTGAGTCTTGCAAGTTGGGCCCGATCAAAAGAATATCATTGACAGACCGCCCTGAAGAAGTGGGGGCCGACCCGTCGAACACGACTCTAATCTTTGTGGATTCACTGCTATCTTTAAAGACAGCGTGATGGCAAAGGAAATATGATGTATGAGGTATAGGTATGGTGGACTCAGAAAGGTGACCAAGGTCTGAGTATTCGCGCATGAAGTTAATGTATTGAGATTTGACTTGCGGTTGTTTACGAAATCGCCTTTCTAAATTTAATAATCGTTTTTTAGCCAATGAGTATGATTCACCGAGACAACGAGGTGACTCCTTTAAGGGTAATGCGACTGAAAATCTACCGGTTTTTAAGCGAAAGGTGTGAGATAAAAAATGATTTTCGCATACTATCTCGCTGTGGCTCATAAGCTGTTTTGCTTGTGGAACAGTTTCTAAGTCCCAGAATCTTGTGAGTTCATGATGTATATTGTCATAGGTAGACATATTATAAGAAACGACTGAATGATCGCACTCTATGTTATTATTTACTAATTTATTATCTGTATAAATAGGACCAGAAATTAGCCAACCGAAATGGGAACTTCTTAATATAGGGAAATTAAGGCCGAGAGAAAGTTGCTCGTAACCAAGAATGTCCCAAAACAAATCGGCACCGATGAGGACATCAACAGAAGCTGGTTGATGGAAGAAAGGGTCTGCTAAAAATATATCACTCGAAATATTTAGTTGCTTGACATCGATAGGTACTCTAGGTATATTACCGGTTAATGCTGGCAACACTAAAAAGGTAGATGTTACGGTGAAATGCTTCATTAATGATTTTAATTGCACCATGCAAGTTTCTGTTGCCTGACTAGTCGTTTTATTGCCTATTCCAATTATATTTACGTGAAAAGTTGACTTACATTGTAAATCTAATTTTGTTCTAAGAGATTGTGTTATAAAAGAAGACTGACTACCGCAATCCAAAAGAGCGCGAACCTTCTCCGTGTGATTAGACATTGGATTGGAAACTTCAATATAAGCAGTAGATAGTAAAACTTGATTAACATTCTGTCTAGAATAGTTAACGATAGTATCGTCAGTATTTTCGGGAAAAGTTGTCACAACATTCGTAATATTTTGATGAAGAGATTGTTTATGTAAAAGTCTATTATGCCTTGCGTTGCATATGCGACACGGATGTAAGCGACAGTAGTTGGCGGAGTGACCAGACCTTAGGCAGTTACGACATAAATTTAGTCTGGTTACCTCACTGATACGGTCCTCTACACTCTTAGCCAAAAATGTGGGACAGTCGTAAAGGCGATGACCTTTGTTACAAACACCGCACGATATGTTAGGAATATCCTCATTTTCACTATTAGAAATATATGACTGATGTGGCTTAGTATTAGAAACAAGAGGTTTTGAAATTGTTTGAATCTTAGCTTTAGAGTGCGCCTGTCCGCGACTGGTTGCTTCAATTACATTTGCACGGTCAATAAGAAACTTAAAAAAGGGTTTCAGGTTAATAAAATCACCCAGAGAACCACGGTATTCCTCCCAGTTTCTACGGGTGCGACTATCAAGTTTATTACTCATAATGTGAATGATTAATTCATCCCACGATTGTGTTTCCAACCCGAGATTAGATAAAGCACGTAAGTTTTTATTAATATTATCTACAAAAGATCGTAATGATTTATCAGACTCACGCGTGAGTTGCTGTATATCTAATAGTGAGTCTAAATGTTGACTAATTAACTGTCTTTTATTGTCATATCTCTCACATAATAATATCCAAGCACTATTATAATTTTCGCTGGACACCTCCAAGCCAGCTATAACCTCCTCTGCATCGCCAGTCAGATACGAAGCAAGATAACGGAACTTTTGAATGGGAGTGATGCGCTGGTCATTGTGTATTACAGATAAGAATGTATCACGAAATTCAAGCCAACGAAAGCTAGACCCGTCGAACTTGGCAACTTGAATGTCAGGTAATTTGAAACCAACATGGTGATGATCAATATGACACTGGCCGGATGCTTGGCTTGAATTTAAATCCTTATAATTACTTTCATCATGATGATTCGAATTATATTTCTGTAAAACACTTTGAGCAATAGCAATGTTAGATATAAATAACTGCTCAACAGTATCACGCTCATCTATCTCACTAGATAAATTATCAGAGTTTAAAACATCTATCTGATTTTGCAAATCGTCAAAACGGCTTTGAACAGATTCAATTTTGTTTAATTTTAATGTTAACTCGGCTAACTCAATCTGAGAAAGCATTTCTTTATTAATAACGGTTGATAAAAAGTTTTTAAATTTTGTAATTTGACCCTTTATGGAGCTGCGCTTCACTAAAAGATCCTGTAATGCTTGAGGATCCTTTGAGCTTGTTTCACCTCCATAATCTTTACCCATAGTGATAAAAGAATGAAAAATAATTATAAGTATCTAATGTAGGTATTAAATAATATATATTATGTTTGATATTAAACAAAACTTTAAAGTAATTTAATAAACAAATATAAATGAACTGTAAGGTTGATTATGGAACTAAAACGGCAGCAAATAGTTTGTTTATCTTTAATAAAATAATAAAATTTGCTCACGCTCCTCGCCCAACGTCACCTGAGGCCAGCACTATGCTCCCAGCGCGCAGCACACAGCTGTGGGAGGGCACGATGCGCTCCCGTATTTTCACGGCCCAGTGTAACCCGGCTAGGCCGGCCTGGAATGTTCGGCGAATAGGGTAAAATATATGCCTATTACTTTTAGATAGTAAACCTATAAAGAAGGATAAATATCCTAGACAGATAGCCTAATGAGCACGGTATGTAGGTAGGTACCTATATGGTATCTCTTTATTATATTTATAACGTTTCAATATATAAAAGTTAAGGCAAACAACTGTTAACTATTTAATCGTTCTTGCTTATGTAGGTACTTAACGTTATGAAATATGTATTTAATTTAATGAATTTAAACTTTATTATTGTAAACACTTTATTATTATCTACACCTACACTACCTTGGTACAAGTAGAAATTATATAATAATCGTATTAGGTAGGTAATTGTTTAGGTAAATGATTAGGTAGGTTGGCACACTGGGGATTCTCATGGAAATGGGTCACTTAGCTGCATTGGCCGAGGCTGCGGTACGATGCTGATTGCTGATCGCTGACCGGCGATGGCTGCAATGGCTGGTGCACTTCACGGGAATCCAGGTTGCCTTATTTCAACTGAGCGGCGACTACGTCGCAATAGCTAGACTGGTAGCCGCGGCCGCGTGGCGTCGAAACGAAAAGATCGAACTTCTTTCGTCTAAATTGCAAGTCCTGTCACGGTCGCCAAAATGTTGGGGCTTCAGGTTCTTCCAAGAAAAACTCCAACTTATGTTTTAGTTAGTATTTAATGCAAACTTGTATTTTAAATTACATAAAGAATACTCGAGACGTTCTAGACGTGTAGATGTAAGATGGAAGAATAAACATTATAAATGTAGGTAGAAAAATAAAAAAATATCTCTTCGCCTGACATAATATTCATAGCAATACTTATTACTTTAAAATGCGACAAAGGTTTCTACAGGCGTAAACAACTTGAATACACGATACAGCACTTAATAAGTGATAATACAACTAAATAAACGACACAACACTTAAATAAACGACACAACACTTAAATAAACGACACTACACTTAAATATAACGTCACAAATGTTGTTAAATATCAAAAGGTGATATTCCGTCAAAACCCGTAGTCAATTTTTTTTCCCGTTTTTACCCGTCCCTATGGAAAATTTGAAATTCTTTTTTTTTTTTTTTTTTTTTTTATATATTTCCAGTGACCCGATCAGAACGGGAGGGGAGTCAATCGACGCGGCTAGTCAAATGCTATATTTCTACACTATCCTGGGCGCCGCCAGGGGTCCTGGTGAATTTAAATTTTGAAAAAACTGTAAATTTATTGCCAAAATGTATGGAAAGTCAGTGCTCTATCTGCTTTTTTTTTTTTTTTTTTTTTTTAAATGTTTCAGATGGCGCAGCGGAAACGGGGTTGCGTTCCCAGACGCGGCACACTTTCCTCGAAATAAAGCACTGAATTTCAGTAAAGGTTAAGAAGTAAAATGTTTAGAAAAAATTCGGAAACTAACAAAAAAGTACAAAATATACGGAATTCTATTAAAAAATACAAATTATGTGTCAAATAGGGTGTTTTATTCCTCGGGGCGCAGCCAAGAGGGTGTCTTATGTCAATACTAGTCCTAAACTATCATAAAACAGGTTAGGTTAGGTTAGGTTCGGGCACGCCGCGATTGCGGCGGTAAGTCCCGTGCTCAAGGAGTGGCTGGAGAGGCGTCACGGCGCCCTCACTTTCCGGCTGACGCAGGTATTAACGGGGCACGGATGCTTCGGGAAGTACCTGTGTCGTATAGGCCGGGAGCAGACGCCCGAGTGTCATCACTGCGGGAACTGCCCCGAGGACACGGCGGTCCACACGCTGGTGGAGTGTCCAGCGTGGGCGGGGCAGCGCGGCGATCTTGGTGCAGCAATAGGGGTAGGCAGCGTCTCGCTCTCTTCCGTGGTACTTGCCATGGTCGGGAGCGGGGCTGCCTGGAACTCCGTCACCTCCTTCTGCGAGGAGGTGATGCTCGCCAAGGAGCTAGCGGAAAGGGAGAGGGAAATAACAACCACCCTCCCCTCCCGCAGTCGACGCAACGGACGTCGTAGGGCGCGAGACCAAGATCTCCGGCCACCATGAGCGACGGCCTGCGGGGGACGACCTTGGGCAGTTGTCGCCAGCAGGCCCGAGAGGAAGGCGCGCAGGTGTTCCGTGCGCGCCTTTCGTGAGGGAGGGCTAGTAAGCCCTCCAAATCAGACGGGGCACGCCAGGGTCGGCGAGCCGTGACCTGCCGGGGATGCGGAAGAATGCGCGAGCGTCCTCGTGGCCCCGGCGATAGGTCGTCTGAAGGAACACCGTGGCTTTTTAGTCGGTATGCCGGTCTCCTTGCCTGTGAGACCGGTGAGTCCGACATAACCACCCACCGACGCCCAGGTGGGTGGTATGCGTAACGCATTTTTACCACGTAAAAAAAAAAAAAAAAAAAAAGGTTAGGTTCACTCGTAAATATAAATGTTTCGCGCGCTCCAGTGGAGGAAAAGGAAATGGACCTTCAATAATGCGCAAGCGTCCTCGTGTCCCCGGCGATAGGTCGTCTGAAGGAACACCGTGGCTTTTTAGTCGGTATGCCGGTCTCCTTGCCTGTGAGACCGGTGAGTCCGACATAACCACCCACCGACGCCCAGGTGGGTGGTATGCGTAACGCATTTTTACCACGTAAAAAAAAAAAAAAAAAAAAAAGGTTAGGTTAGGTTAGGTTAGGTTAGGTTAGGTTTTTTTTTTTTTTTTTTTTTTTTTTTTTTTTTTTTTTTTTTTTTTTTTATATAATGGCTGAAGGCCTTTCTGGTTTCCTCTAACGTGATCAGAGATTTTCTTTTTCTGTTTTCATTTAGTGTGGTTAACATTTTATTTACTGGTGACAGACGGTCACTGAAGTTTTAAATATATAGTGATTCTTTTTCCATTTATAAAGGTAATTGCCTTTATCAAAATTGCTGGCGACTTGAGAGTCGCTGTTATTAACCATTTTAATAGATATATATATTTGCTTAAATATTAGATACATTTACTTAAATAATAGATACATTTTCTTACATAATAGATACATTTGCTTATTTACTAGATACATTATCTTAAATAATAGATACATTTGCTTTAATAATAGATACATTTGCTTAGATAATAGATACATTTGTTTGATACATTTGCTTATAAGGTAAAATAATATAATAATACAATAATATAATAGTACAATATTGCCACTTATGGCATTTTATAGTTATTGCTTATATCTATTTATGTATACAAGGATCTTACGTCTTTCTCTTTTTTTTTTTTTTTTTTTTTTTTTTTTTTTTTTTTTTTTTTTTTTTTTCTTTTTTTTTCCTTGGTAGACTTATTTACTACTTACATTTTATAGCGTATTTTGGCGTTTATTAGTTTCTCGCTTACACATTTCTTATTTTTCATTATAACATTTTGACTGACGAATGACTACTGCAGAGATACGACGGCATTTTTGTAATCCTCACAATAAATACTTATCTTTTTAAAAAAAAAAACAACTTATAATATACTATCATCCTACTGCTGTGAATTTTGTTTGTGCCTTGTGTGTGTGTATGTGTGGGTGTGTGCGTGTGAATGTTTGCGTATCGTGTTTCTTGCCTTTACCGTGCTGTGTTTAATGTTTTTCTTACATCTTATGAATGTTTAGCTTCGTAATTGTCAAATTATGAGGTCAACATTCTTTATTTTCTGTTTCGTTTGTTGACTATCGTGGTTATTTGTTCGCAGTATTTAATAAATGTTTTCCTGTGTTTTTTGTCAGACATGATGCTAGGTAGTTGGTCCACTGTCATTTCTCTCTCCATTCTCCTTTCGATCTCCATCCTGAGGTACCCGAACACCGGGCATTCCAGGAGTACATGCGTCACTGTCTCCGGCATGTCAGGCGCACAGATGCACGATGGGTTGTCCTTACACTTAAAACGATGTAAGTATGCAGAGAACCCACCGTGCCCCGTTAGCACCTGTACCATCCCGGCCGACAGCTCTATCTTCCTGACCACTCCGTACGCCAGTATTATGTCAGGTAGAAATAACCTCGTTGTAGAAGCCGTTTCTTCTCCTCTGTATCTCAGGTTCCATTCGTCAAGCGACGACCCGCGGATTTGTCGCCTGACGAATGAAATCGGGCAAGAACTGTAGTGTGGGGCCGTTTTAAGAGTTTGTGCGGCTTCTTTTGCCAGTACATCCGCCCGCTCATTACCTGCCAAGCCAGCGTGCGCTTTCACCCAGAACAAGGAAACATCTTTGCTCTGGGTGAGTGCCAGTTTCAGGTTTAGCCTGATCTTATGTACGAGCGGGTGTGTAGAGCCGTGGCTACAGATGGCCTCGAGTGAGGACCGAGAGTCGCTGTAAACCCCGAAGGTAGTCTCGGAGGATTTTGTGATGTACACCGATGCTTTCCAGATGGCCAGCAGCTCCGCCTGATACACTGTGCAATAGGATGACAGCTTGAGCTTGTGGGTTTTGATTTCGGCCGCACTTTTCCATATGGAGAGTGCGGCTCCCACTTTGCCCTCAATTTTGCTGCCATCCGTATATATGCATATGTCCTGGTTTTGACCTAGCACTTCGTCATCGAGTGTCAGGCATTGGAATTGCAGGCACATCCAGTCCGCTGGGTGTGGTGTTCTAGTGTACGCGACTCTCTCCTCAACCTCACAGCCTCGCAATTCCTCCCGGGGGACCCCACGCTTGGCCTCGTACAAGGCTGCGACCTCCTGAATTCTGAGGTCGAGTGGCAAGAGCCCGGCGAGGACCAAAGCTGAGTTCAGCGACGCCGTACGGTAGGCCCTGCAGATCTTTTGAGCGAATCCTCTCTGAACAACTCCCAGCTGCTTTCTGACGCCGAGTTTACGAGTGGCCGGTGCCCACGCGCTCGCCGCATACATGATGATGGGCTCCACTACGGCGCCGTATATG
Source organism: Trisateles emortualis (assembly GCA_947095525.1). Lineage (NCBI taxonomy): Eukaryota > Metazoa > Arthropoda > Insecta > Lepidoptera > Erebidae > Trisateles > Trisateles emortualis. The sequence continues at coordinate 19,099,982 of OX352743.1, forward strand.
GTACGAATGACCTCAGGGTGGAGACCCCAACTGATTTTTGCAGCCCTGGACAGCTGCTTATACACGTTTATGGCTTTCCTACAAACTGCGCCAACATGGCTATTGAAAGTGAGGCCATCGTCAATGGTGACACCCAGAAGTTTGACTTCCTTAGTCAGAGCAATTTCGACCCCGCCCATGCTCAGCAGAGGTGAGTCATACTTTAGTTTTCTGGTTATGACCATTGCGTTTGTTTTATGCGGAGCAAACTTTAACTTGTTTCTGACTCCCCACCGCTGCACATGGGCAAGAGCGGCATTTGCTTGCTTCTGGACTTCACCTGCGGTGTCACCATGAAAGACGAGGACTATGTCGTCGGCAAAAGCCTGACAATAATCTCCTCGCCCTTCCAGGTCTTTTAGTAGTGGATCGAGGAGGAGGTTCCACAGGATTGGTCCACCAATGGAGCCCTGCACGCACCCTTTTGTGGTTGCTCTATGGTGTTCCTCTCCTGCGTACCTCACTTTGACGCTCCTTTGCTTGAGGTAGCTGTCCATCATCCTCCGGATGTTAACAGGACACTTTTCCTCAGCCAGTCGGACTCTCAGGGCTGGCCACCAGGCACTATCGAAGGCTCCCTCTATGTCTAGCGACACTAGGGTAATAATTTTCTTTTGGTCGAGTTGTTCTCTGATGTGTTTGAGTAAATCGTAGAGGGAGTCCTCCGTGCTTCTCTGGGGCATGAAGCCGTACTGGCGAGTACTCATTCTGGGGAGGATGTGCCATTTCACACGTCCCACTACCAATTTTTCCAGGATTTTTCCCATCACTGGCAAAAGTCCAATGGGCCGATACGACTTAGCGGTTGTATAGTCTGTCTTTCCTGGTTTTTTCAGGACGATCACTGTCGCTTCCTTCCATGCTTTTGGAAAGTGACCGAGCTGCATACATTTGTTTGCCAGTGATAGGAAGAGTCCCGGATCCAGAGCGATGGCGCGTTCACAGATGTCCGGGGTAAGACCGTCTGTTCCAGGTGCCTTTTTTGGATTGAAGCTGTGTAGCGTCACTCTGAGTTCTTTTAATGTAAATGGAGGGTCATGAGACTCACCATCCACCCATTCATTTACTTTCTCAGCCGCTACTCTGGTTTGTCGATGGTCTATGTTATCGGCTCCTGGCAAGTCCTCGGGGTAGAAGGTTTCAGCGAGCCACTGTGCCGATTCCCTCTGTCCCAGTGCCCGTCCATCCTTTATGAGAGACAGGTCTTCTGTCCTCTTCTCCGTTTTGCCTATTATTCGGTAGATTCCCTCCCATAGCCCCTCTCTGTCCTGTCTGGCGCAGAAGTCCTTCCAGCTATTTACCTGGGCCTTTTTTGCTTCAAGCTCATATTTTTCTTTTTCCCGCAGGTACTCTTCGATTACCTTTGTTCGTCTGACTGGTGCTGCGCAACGGATCCTGCGTTTCTTGGTGGCGACCTCCTTCTTCAGTTTCGCTAGTTCCTCAGACCACCACGGCAAGGTAAGTACCGTGTTTTCCTTTTTTCTCGGTATGCTGACTTCGCATGCCTCTGTTACAATTTTTGTAAATACTTCTACCTTTGCTTCTAATATGTCGGTTGTTTTAATTTTTTCTATTTCTTCTTTGTAAAGCTTATTTTCTTCGGCCAATTGGGTCAATTTCTCACGAAATTGAGTCCAATTGGCTTTTTTAGTGTTAAAAATTCTTGTTGTTCTTCTAATATTTATACCTTTGGCTTTAATTAAATTTAATTTTATTGCTATTGTGTTGTGGTCTGAGGTCGTAGCTCCATCGTCCACTTTCCACTCCGAAACGAGGTCTAGCATGTTCGTTGAGCAGGCTGTTACGTCAACATAGCTTTTATATGTTTTGTTACCCCGTACTGTGTCAAATGTGGGGGTATCGCCTTCGTTTAGGATCTGCAGACCAGCCTGTTCTAACATTCCCGCCATTTCCCTGCCTCTGCTGTCCGTTACTGGGCTTCCCCACCATGCACTCTTGGCATTCGTGTCTCCTCCCATAAGCACCCTACAGGGTTCCAGCTCTCTCGCAATTTTTTGCAGCTGCTCCAGGTAAGGCTCTATGGGGTTATCCGGCTCGAAATAGAAGGAAACCACAGCTATCTCCCAGGCGCTCGTTCGGACTTTCACCACAACGATGTTTTTTGTGGTGAGGTTTGGGCACTGTATTATGTCAAGGCTGCTATCGAAAACTGCGATTGCAGCCTTGACAGTGTCCCCGCCTTGGTCGTCGCACTGGAAGATTCGGACTCCGCTGTAGCTTCGCATTTTTCCTATCCCCCCGGTGTAGGGCTCCTGAAGCAGGGCGAGGGCCGCCTTTCCTTCTTTAGCTACGAGCAGGATCTCTTGGGTAGCTAGCTGTTTTCGCTGAAGATTCGCCTGCAGGAGAAGGTACAGTGAGGAGCAGGTTGGTTTTCTGCATGTTGCCCTGGGTACCACCTTAGCAATAGGCCACCCTTGCTCTAGCCAGAGTGTCCCATTTCTTTCTGACTGCGCACTCATCGCTGAAGGCGTTGTGTGCAGTGTTATCGATACCCGCCTTCCTGCAATTGCAGCAAGAGGGTTCCACTCCGACGAGCTGGTCGGGGCACCCTGATTTTAGGTGGGGACCTCCACAGTGGCTGCATTTTTCGAGGACCTCTGCGCAAAAGCGTCTCGCGTGTCCATATCCCAGGCACATAGAGCACTGGACGAGAGGGGATTGGTCTTCCACTCTTATCTTTTGGAGGTCGATGCTAACGCTGCCGGCTTCGGTAAGTTTCTGCCATAAGAAGGGGGAAACTATTACGACGACATGTGACGTGTGAGGGTTTCGCGTCTTCTTCTTATACTTGATCGTGACTCTATCTTCTTCCTTTGGGATGTTTCCGAAAATCTGCCTGTTTTGGTTTCTCAGGGCGTACAGTATATCCTGGTCACTGTTATAGTTGAGGACGCTCCTGAGAATCACGAGCGGGTCCTTGTTTTTCACCTCTTCCACACTCAGTTCTTCTCCTGCATTTTGCAGCCTGTCTTGAATTTTTCTTCTATCCTCCTGCGTTCTGCATCCCATTATTATTTTCCTATCCTTTCCTTTCCTCACTTGGTCGACAGTAACTCCCCCTTCCCGTGCATTTACCGCTTTACGGATTTTATTCAAGACCTCCTCTCCTGTCTCCTTTTCATTTTTTGAAGTGACTACGATTGAGTGTAGCGCTGTTGGTTTCGGGTATTGCTCCCTGCTATGGCCAGCTACCACACTCGCATATGTCATCTCTTTCTGCGTCTTCAGGGTGAGGTTTAACTTTTCTGATTCCTCTTTACACTCCTTAAGGAGTTTGGAGTGTTCCCAGAGGAGATTTTTAAAATCCTCTCTTTCTTTTACCCAGTTAATCCCGCTGTCCTGTTTCTCGCTTTCCTCCTCTTTCCTTTTCTCTGTTTCCAGCTTTTTTGCGCTTTCCTTTCCCCTATATGTTTTTCCATCCTCCGAATCTTTTACCAACAGGTACAGCTGGTCAATAGCCCCCACCACGGCCTCTTTAATTTCACTCTTTAGGTTCCGCGAGTTATTAAGATGGAGCCTGGCTTTGGCCGCCAGGGCTTTGGCCTCGAGAGCTCTGCTGATGTACGTGGGCTTCGGCGAGGTCTCCTTGACCAACTGGGCCGTTGGTTTAGAAGATGTCGGAGGGTTTGTTTTCGGAGCAGATACTTCCTTTCTAGGGGCAGATATGTCTCCGCTAGCGATCGTGGAGGGGATGTTTGTGGGGTCCTGTGATTTTCTACTGGCAGGCACTTTGCCGTCCTGAGATGTTGTAGCGAACTTCGATTTCGGTTGGCCCGAAAGAGCCACCTTGGTTTTTGCAGGAGAATTTCCAGAGGGCTTATTCTGGCTAATTTCCCATTCCCCGATACTGCGTCTAACCTTTGAGGTTTGGGCTTGGTCGGCCTCCATAGCCTTAGTCGGGGAGGGTGGATCCCTCTCGCCTTTCTTAGCGGGCGTCCTAATCCCGAACATCTTTATTTTAAATAGGGTTGCAAAAGCAAAATAACAAGTGTATAAGTAATCGCAAAATATGAATAAAAACAAAGAAAAGTATAAAACAAAACAAAAAGAGTATAATAGTCAGTCAAAATAAATTTGTATAAGTTGTAAAGGTTATTTAAAAAAGTTTTTCTTTTTCCAGGTATCGTCGCACTGCGAGTCAACCTTTTGTCTGGTGTCAATATCAGTTTAGGCGTCTACGAGAAGAACAGCTCCAGTCACCGGTAAGTATGTGTGTAAGTTGTGAGAGTTGTGTGGATGTGTGTGTTTGCGTTTGCGTGTATGAGTGTGTATGTGCGTGTGATGTATGTTTGGGTTATCGGGTAAGATGAGTACTTGAGTGCGTGTGTATAAATGGGTGTGTGTATGTTTGCGTGTATAGTCGTCGAGGAGTGTGTAGTGAATCTGTGCGTATAAGTTCAATAGAAACGTAACTCACGAGTTCGCCTGTCTTAAATATAACTAACAAAATAAAATAAAAAGAAAGTTTAAATTTTTGTAGAGTCACAAAAATTTTGTCTCTACCTAGAGTCAAATTAGTAGTCTTGTATTATAGTCCTAGGTATGCCTATACTAGTGAAAAAAGTCCTATGTCTCTAGGACGTCAGGTTGCGGAGTTATAGCAGTTTGAAAATTTTCAAAATGGCGGACAAAATGGCCGCTAAAAGCTCTTTTCCGTCGTATCTCCGTCAGATTTCTACCAATTTCGACCGGATTTTTTGTTAACATGCAAGCATCCAAAGGTGAATGACTTGGTCCGGACAGCTAAAAAATTTTTTCAGGCAATTCCTGAAAAATATTTTTCAGGAAAATTACAGTTTTTGTTTTTCTTACTGCTAGGGCTCGTAAGGCCAAGAAAGACAAGCCCAAACACGGCCCAATTTGGTCACCAGGAACGGCTACAGAACGACGTAAAGTTTTTCAAGATGGCGTCCGCGCTATTTTTAAAGTGAGATTGCAGCCGAACCAGTGGTCCTAGTCAGGCCGTTCTTGGGTTCGCCTTTAATGGGAGGTCCTTGTGAACAAGTTTATTGGCCTTTCAGGCTGTCGAAATCCTGAAACCTGAAAAGGGCTGAAACTTTCAGGGTCCCCCAGCCGTCAACTCCCAATCACTTCACCGAAAACCCCGTGTCTCTAGGACACCCAGGAGCCGAGCTCCGTTGGTCCGGAACAACGGCCAGAGACCAGGCTGGTTTCCAGACCGACCAGGGTGGCACGGATCTCGGTTTCCAGAAGTGCTAGGACTTTGGGAAAGGTCTCAGGTTGTTTGTCCTGGGAAGGAGACGGCGTGCGGACTACCTGTATAATTTTCCCGTTTCAGGTTTCAGGAAACAAAGTACAAAATACAATTAAGGCTGTAAAAAATTTTCTGCTTGTAACAAAAATCTGAAAATTTATATATAGGCTATTTATAATGTCTTATTTAATATTGCGTACTAAGAAGTTGAAAAATGTTGATATTTCGGGGACCTCGTGGTCTGAAAATACTTTGAAAAATTTTTAATTTGAAAACTGGTGATTGAAATTTCACAAAATTTTGTAGGCACTTTAAACTAAATGATATCTAGCTAAATCTAAAATAAAAATGATAGGTCCTCGATCTTGATCTTGAGCAGCTTGAGTCCAAAGATTTATAAATTCTTAAATGTCAAATAAAAATATTAGGAATGGGTTTTCAGACCTGAAAATTTTTTCTGGAGGTCCTCCTTGATGTCCCCTTACAGGGCCGGTGTCAAAACTATCCCAGCTGCGCTGGATCGTTGACCACGTGGCCACGTGGTTTTCACAATTTAGGCTGTAAGTCCTCGAATTCAGGAGTGAAAATTCTGCAATTCGGTAGCCTTCTGGTGGTCACTGGTAAGCTTCGACCCGCACTTAAAAAAGTGGGGGTCGTCACTTTAAATTCTGAGTAAATCACGTTCTGAGATGTAAAATTAACAAAAACCACGTGTTAATTTTTGTTTTTCGCTTTTGTTCGCTTTGCACAATAAACGTGGCACTTTCACACAACTGCACTGCAATCCATACACGATTCCGCAACTTTTGAGGTATAACACTACAAAATCGGATCACTTTTTCCGCTGTTACGATTTTTTAAAGACGGAGCGTTTACAAAACGATGCGTTCACGAGTGCGGCGGGATAGCGACTCCGGTTAGGTTAGGTTAGGTTAGGTTAGGTTAGGTTAGGTTAGGTTAGGTTAGGTTAGGTTAGGTTAGGTTAGGTTAGGTTAGGTTAGGTTAGGTTAGGTTAGGTTAGGTTAGGTTAGGTTAGGTTAGGTTAGGTTAGGTTAGGTTAGGTTAGGTTAGGTTAGGTTAGGTTAGGTTAGGTTAGGTTAGGTTAGGTTAGGTTAGGTTAGGTTAGGTTAGGTTAGGTTAGGTTAGGTTAGGTTAGGTTAGGTTAGGTTAGGTTAGGTTAGGTTAGGTTAGGTTAGGTTAGGTTAGGTTAGGTTAGGTTAGGTTAGGTTAGGTTAGGTTAGGTTTTTTTTTTTTTTTTTTTTTTTTTTTTTTTTTATTAATACTTCTTATCACCATAGACTTTATGTCCATGCCTTTGATGTGATTTTTATCTTTTCTTATTTGATTAGTTTTTTAAATATATTTTTCTTTAGTCAGTACACAATGTTGTCAGTCAATTTATTGTTTTTTTTAATTTATGCTTTATTTGGCTGAAAGCCTTTATATTGGTATTTTTAGGCTGAATGCTATTTTCTTTGATGGCTGAAGGCCTTATGTTGACGGCTGAAGGCCTTATGTTGGCGGCTGAGTGCCGTTTAATGTATTGCTGAAGGCTTGAGTTAGAGCTTAGGGCTCTTAATTTTATACTTGGGCGGAAGGCCCTAATATTTCAGGTCTATTAATTTATTGGTTGTCGTCTCATCTCTGTGATGGATGGCCATCTTAAGGTTGTAATCGATGACCATCTTTGGATTCTCATTTTCGTTCTCCCGTATAATCCTTCCCAGTGCGTCCGAGGGATCATCGTTGTAATAAGTACAAGTTTTAGTGTGTCTTGATATAGCGACCACTGCGTGAGAAACACTATAGTGAACCGGAATGGTTTTGCTTTTTTGTTTAATGATGATTGTGTGTTCGTAGCATAGCCCTTGTGCCTCGTGAATGGTTAGGGTACGGGATTCTTCTCCAGAGCCATAGCCATTTCTTATTAGTTCTTTCTTCTCCTCCTGGGTGAAGGTTAAGTAGAGTGTTCTAGGCTGGCTCTTCGGGATGTCCGCATCCTTGTAGGCTTTAAGGAAGATAGATTTGGGTGTGATACTGGACGAATATATTCCGTTGTATACACCCTTTAGGGCGTATGCTACGTCCATTGGGCATCTGTGGGTACAATTTAGGTTTTTTGATTCTTTTATAATTGGTTTTTGGTATTCTATTTTAAATAGGTTCTCACGCTCTATGTAAGGGAGCTGGTTTATGTCGCCTACCATCAGCAGTTCTTTGGCTTCTGATAGGCGTGTTGCCATTACAATGGATCCAAAGTGGTTCATCAGGGCTTCGTCGACTATTAGCCGACTGCACTTCTCTTTCTGATTAGATGGTATTCCATGTGTAAGAACAGATGCCATGGTTCTAATTTTGTTGGTGGCATCAGCTCCCTTTTTGACAGATATTTTCTGTTTCAGATCTTTCTCTGCTTCCTTCGTTGTTGTTATTATAAGATCTGTATCTGCGTTAAAGTGGTTCACTATCCAGGTTGTCTTACCACACCCTGGCACTCCGTTTATGTTGGTGGTGGTTGGGATCGTCCAGCCCTCGTATTGTCCGGCTGGCGCTAGCTGTTCAGCTTTCGTAAGTATGGTATCGTACAGCCAGATCTCGGTACACTGGGCGATCACTACTACGGGATCAGTGCTTGGTGTCTGGTAAGTCACCACCCCCGACGAGCGGGTTTCCTGTTTATCTATAGGGACTATGCCGCTTGTGGCATTATATGCCACCATGTGTGGGCGTATGTCCGTCCCCATGATTACCTCCGCTGTGTCGTTGTTATAGATGGTTGCATCTGCCTCCTCGAGTCTTATTTTGAGCAGTCCTTTGTTGTCGTGTTGGAATGCTTCTAATATTTTCCTGCATTCCAACGTCTTAAGGGTTTTTGTGGCTCTGGTTATTGCGGTGAACTCGATGAAGGCATTTATATAGTCATCTATTGGGGCAACCACTTTCTTATAGGTCGGGGGTGTCACTTTTCCTTTATCTGAGTTTGTTCTTTTACTTGTACTTGCACTAGGACAGGGTTCGGGGTTCTTTGTGAATGCTTGGAGGGCATTTGCCTGGGTTTGTTTTCCTTTACTGGCGAGTTTCTTGGGGACCCAAAGCGCCGCCGCCTTCATGGTTTCAAGTATCGAGGTGATGGATGATTTTATTGGCGATTTCTTGCCTTGCGCTTTTTGATTATTGCGCTCCTCCTCGTATCTCTGTTGAAGGCGCTCCGAGCCACTCTTGGCTCTGGGACCGGATTGTGGCGATGTTGTGGGTGAGGGGTGGGGGGTTTCTTGTGGTTTCTTCCTCAGGAAGTTGAGATTTTCACCCCTGTTCTCATATACTATCACCTCGTGGTAATCTGAAGCTTTTACACTTCCGAGATGATCTGCCACCTCCCCTTTAAAGAAACCAGCTGTCATCGTATCTACACTGATGGTACGAGGTAGTGTTACCTGATGTTTGCTGGTTTTCGCTATCTCGTTTAGAAGGGCACTTGCCTGTGCAAATGGGGTGACATTGTGATCTTCTTTGAGTAATAAGATCACTTTGTTTTTTGTGCGAAGCAGTCGGCATTTTAATCCCGATATCTCCAACTCGCACAATTCCTCATATCTCTTGCGTTTCAAGGCAGTTTTTCCGGTGTCCTTCTTTACGAGTGCAGCCAGTCCCGGCGCTATGGTTATGGTGTTGGGTCCCGTTTCCGCACAGAAGCTTATGCCCAGCCGCTCTTGGGGGTCCCTCATGTATAGGGCCACGCCTCTGGTTCTCAATCCTGGCACACCACTTTCCCCTTTCTCCAGCATAGCTTTTATCGACGAATGCCGGCAGGTTATGTGATGTGTTTTCGGTTGCGAGTCCTGCGTCAGAGGTTGGTATATACTTTGTGTATCCATGGGGGCTTTATGTCTCAGGGCGGCTGAGCCCAGGATCTTCTCGGCGTAAGTCAGGAAAGGAGTTCTTAGTTTCTCCTGCTCGAGAAGATGGTGTAGGTTTTCCTTTGTGATGTTTATCTCCAATTCAAATTCTATGTCCATTCTGGCTGTCTGGTATCTTGGGCATTCGAGTAACAAGTGCCATACTGATTCGCTGGCAGATGGGTCGCACTCACATTCTGGGGTATCTCTCAGATGGAACCTGTGGAGATATTCGGCCGTTGCCCCGTGTCCCGTCAATAACTGCATTTGGATTGGTGTCAGTTTAGTGTTCCTTACCAGTCGGTATGCTGAATTTACATCTGGTAGGAACTCTTTTGTGACTGCTCCGGTAGTGGAGTTATTGTACCTGTCCTGCCATAAGGAGATGCTCTCTTCTCTTATCATCCTTTTTGCGTAGGACAGTGGGACTAGTTGGTAGTCAGGGGGTTGGATGGCTGTGAGTGCCGCTCTTTTAGCGAGTTCGTCTGCTCTCTCGTTACCCGCTGTACCTGCATGGGCTCTAAGCCAGAACAGCCTGAGGTGTCTCCCTGCATCTTGGATGGATTTAACATTTTCTTTTATTGTCTGGGCTAGTGGCAGCATCTGTTTGGAGTTCTTTAGTAAGTCTAGAGATGATCTGGAGTCGCTCAGAATATTTACTGTTGGCTCCTGGCTCTTACTGGCCAACTCAACAGCTCTATGCAGGGCATATAATTCTGATTGGAATACTGTGCAAGAGGGGGCTAGGCTGAAAGTTTCATGGCTTGTCTCACTACCTTCCTCCCACCACGTTAAGGCAGCTCCGGTTTTTCCCTCGATCTTGCTGCCGTCGGTATATATTTGGGGTCCCGTAATGTGGTGGGATTCTACTGTTTCGGGTTCCATATCTTCTAGTAGCTCATACTCAATGGTTGTTAATTGAGATGGATGGGTTTGGTCTAGATAACTCACCTTGGTTTCGAGTTTCTTGCCTGGTGGTAGATAATCTATGGATAGACCCTTTTTGGTGAGGTACAAGCTTGCCGCCTCTCGTATCCTTATGTCTAAGGGCAGTAAACCAGCCAGCGTCAGAGCTGATGTTAGTGACACTGTTCGGTATGCCCTGCATATCTTAATTGCGAAGCCTCTCTGGATGGAGTGGAGAGCTTCCTGGATCATTCTAAGTTCTGTTGCCGGTGCCCATGCAGCCGCTGCATAGGTCATTATGGGCTCTATTACTGACACGTATATGGTTCTGACTATCTCCGGGTTTAGGCCCCACGTGACTTTCGCCGCACACGCTAGTTGTTTGTAAATGTCTGCGGCCTTTTTACATAAGGCAGATACGTGTGTTTTAAAAGTCAGTGTTTTGTTGATGGTTAGGCCGAGGATCTTTATTTCGTCAACCAGTGTTATTCTCCTGTTCGACATGAAGATTTCGGGGTCTACGAGCTTCAGCTTCCTTGTATGCAACATCGCAAATGTTTTGTGCGGTGCAAAGTTCAGCTTGTTTTGCTGTCCCCACTCGACTACTGTCTGTAATGCACTGGTTGCTTCCATTTCCAACTTACTGATGGAGTGGTCGGAGAAGGTCAGAACGACGTCGTCTGCGAACGCTTGGCATCTTACGCCTCTGTTTGAGAGGGTCTCTAGCAGGGAATCTAGAATGATGTTCCAAAAGGTTGGTCCTCCTATGGATCCCTGGACGCAGCCCTTTGTTGTCCTCTTTTCGCTAGTTGCCCTGGCGTAGTTTACTACCACTTTGCGGTCGTGAAGGTAAGAGCCCACCATGCCATATAGGTTCTTTGGGCAGTTCTTTTTGGCCAGCTGGTTGAGTAGAGCTGGCCACCAGGCGTTGTCGAAAGCACCCTCTATGTCCAGTGAGACGACGAGGACCGACTTCTTGTCTTTCATCTCGTCTTGTATGTACGTCACTAGGTCGTAGAGAGCGTCCTCAGTGCTGCGCTGGGGCATGAATCCATACTGGTGCTTATTCAATGTTGGAAGGGTGTGCCATTGGATGCGGCCTATCATCATTTTCTCAAGGATTTTTCCGAGTATTGACAACAGGCCGATAGGTCGGTATGATTTTGGGTGTGTGTAGTCATCCTTGCCAGGTTTGCGTAGTATTACTACGTGCGCCTTTTTCCATTCTATCGGAAAGTATTCTAGTGACATGCACTTGTTTGCCAGTGCAATGTATACTTCCTTGTTTGCGAGAATGGCTTCCGTGCATATGTCGGCGGTGAACCCATCCGGGCCGGGGGCTTTTCTTGGGTTAAGTGCTGCCAGCACTTGGTCCAGCTCCGCCGGTGTGAAGGGGGGGTCATCCGCATGCGGATAGGATGTTGATGTCGGCAAGGATGAAGGGGCTGTTTTTCTAATTGTTTGGTGGTAGGGGGAATCGGTTTCCTCCGAGTCATCCGGGTAGAATGTTTTGGCCAGTAAGGCGGCCGAGTCACCGGGGCTAAGGGTTTTACCTCCGGAGTCTCTTAGGAGTGTGTCCTCCTGTTTCCTTGCTGTCTTCCGGATAACCCTGTATATTCCATCCCACATACTTTCTTTGTCCTGTTTGGCACAGAACTCCTTCCAACTTGTTGTTTGTGCCTCCTCTGTTCTAGTTTTGTATGTAATGTTGGCTTCTTGATATTCTCTGATTACTTGATGAATCCTATGTTCAGCAGCATTCCTTATTCTACGTTTTTTGCGTAGGACGTCTTTTTTGAGTTCACATAGTTCTGTGGACCACCAAGGTGGTACTGGACTGCCCTTGTAGACACCCGTTTTAGGGATTTGATTCTCGCACACATCCTGAATGGTGTTTATGTAGGTTGTGGCGAGGACTTCCAGTTCTGAGGGTGTTTTGGCTGCACTGATGGTTTGATTTGTGATGTTATTTGCTACTAGGGATGTCTGGAGTAATAGTCTGAAGTCCTTCCACTTTGCCTTTTTGGTGTTGTATCTGCGCGTAGTGACCGGCCGTAATGGTACTGGGGCCTTGTCTAGGCGCAGGGAGAAGGTGATGGCATTGTGGTCTGAAGTGGTGAGGTGTCTATCTACTTTCCAGTTATCTATTCTCCCTAGCAGTGATTGCGTGCATGCCGTGACGTCTACGATACTGGTGTAGAGCCTGCCTCTTCTGCTGGTCTCAAACGTGGGTGTGTTTCCTACGTTGAGGACATGCAGGCTCATTTCGTTAAGGAACGCGCTATACTCACTTCCCCTTTCATCTTCCGAGTTACTGCCCCACCAGTGGCTCCAAGCATTTACATCTCCTGCTATTATGATTTTGCTAGTTGTTGTTGTAAGGTTCTGCAGGAGAGCTTTGCACCGGTGTATATATGAGTCGATACGCTGGTCTCCCTCGAAGTAGACTGAGATGAGACCGATTTTCATGGTACCAGTGTCGACTAGTGCTGCCACTTCGGTTTCGGTAACTATTTGGGGGTCGTGAGTGACTGCCAGATTATTTCCAAAAATTACAATGGCCGCTTTGTTCGGTTTTTGTCTGTTCAAGGTGCACTGGATTATCTTAGTGCCGGGGTATTGTTTTATTGTGCCCGTCCTTCCTACATAGGGCTCTTGTATAAGGGCAATTGTAACACCCCGGCTATCGGCTTCTTTGAACAGCTCAGCCATCGCGACCTTTGATCTTTGGAGGTTGGCTTGTATTATCTTGAGTATTTTGTTTTGGGGTGGTTGAGTTTGGGGGGGGGTGGTGTCATCCTTAGCACAGGTAGGAGACTTTGGAGCGTGCTATGGCATCCCACTTGTGGCGCTCTGGGCAGTCGCCACTGAAGGCTATGTGAGCCGCTGCTGCGGTTTTAGACTGCTTCTTGCAGTTTATGCATGACGGAGGTTTCCCCTCGTTTCTGCTTGGGCATTTGTCCCATGTGTGTTGGTCGCCGCAGTAGCTGCATCGCTCTTCCGTCTCCTGACAGGTATTTCTGGTGTGTCCGAACGCTAAGCATTTGGTACACTGTATTAAAGGTGAGTGATCCACTACAGGTCTTCGTTGCAGATCTATATAAAGTTTCCCTGCCTCCAGGATGTTTTTGTGAAGGATAGGGGTCACTTCTAAGACCGGATGGCACTCATGTGGATTTCGAGCCCTTTTCCGGTACCTCACCCTTATTTTCCTGTCTTTTGGGGGTTAGGTTAGGTTAGGTTAGGTTAGGTTAGGTTAGGTTAGGTTAGGTTAGGTTAGGTTAGGTTAGGTTAGGTTAGGTTAGGTTAGGTTAGGTTAGGTTAGGTTAGGTTAGGTTAGGTTAGGTTAGGTTAGGTTAGGTTAGGTTAGGTTAGGTTAGGTTAGGTTAGGTTAGGTTAGGTTAGGTTAGGTTAGGTTAGGTTAGGTTAGGTTAGGTTAGGTTAGGTTAGGTTAGGTTAGGTTAGGTTAGGTTAGGTTAGGTTAGGTTAGGTTAGGTTAGGTTAGGTTAGGTTAGGTTAGGTTAGGTTAGGTTAGGTTAGGTTAGGTTAGGTTAGGTTAGGTTAGGTTAGGTTAGGTTAGGTTAGGTTAGGTTAGGTTAGGTTAGGTTAGGTTAGGTTAGGTTAGGTTAGGTTAGGTTAGGTTAGGTTAGGTTAGGTTAGGTTAGGTTAGGTTAGGTTAGGTTAGGTTAGGTTAGGTTAGGTTAGGTTAGGTTAGGTTAGGTTAGGTTAGGTTAGGTTAGGTTAGGTTAGGTTAGGTTAGGTTAGGTTAGGTTAGGTTAGGTTAGGTTAGGTTAGGTTAGGTTAGGTTAGGTTAGGTTAGGTTAGGTTAGGTTAGGTTAGGTTTGGACAGGGACCCTTGGGGGCGCCCATACAAAATGGTAATGGGCAAGCTCAAACCGTGGGTCCCTCCCCTGACGCAATCCCTGAACCCGGAGTTCGTGGGTGGGGTGGTAGACACCCTCTTCCCAAGGGACCAGGAAGATCCCCCGACCCCGCCGCCACTGTCGGACCAACCCTGGAACGACCATCTCGACGTGACGGAGGGTGAACTGGACCGAGCCGTGAAGCGACTCGCAGCCCGGAACACTGCCCCGGGCCCAGACGGGATTCCGGGACGGGCCTGGGTAGTAGCACTCGCGGTCTTAGGGGACAGGCTGAGGTGGCTGTTCACCGGCTGCCTCCGTAGTGGCGTATTCCCAACCGGCTGGAAGGAGGCCGATCTAGTTCTACTAAAGAAGGACGGCAGGGCCGCAGACTCTCCCTCGGCGTTCCGACCAATTTGCTTGCTGGATGAGGCGGGAAAGCTCTTCGAGCGTGTCATCGCCGCCCGTCTCAGCGAGCACCTGTCGCGCACTGGCCCCGATCTATCGGACTGCCAGTTCGGCTTCCGGCAGGGGCGATCGACGCTGGACGCGATCAAGCGCGTCCGCACCCTGTCGGAGCAGACAGTACGGGGGGGTGGAGTGGCGTTGGCCGTCAGTCTTGACATCGTCAACGCCTTCAACTCCCTCCCATGGCAGGCGATTAGAGGGGCACTGGTCCATCATAATGTGCCCCTCTACCTGCACCGGGTCATCGGGGCGTATTTGCGCGACAGGACCATTCGGTACACGGGTCGGGACGGTAACCTGCACCAGAGGGAGATCAACTGCGGGGTTCCCCAGGGTTCCGTTTTAGGACCCCTGCTATGGAACCTTGCATACGATGCGGTCCTGCGGATCGGCCTCCCCCCCGGAGTGAGTGTCGTCTGCTACGCGGACGACACTCTGGTACTGGCCCGGGGGGCCGAGTTTCAAGAAACTCTTCGGCTCGGCGAACAAGGTGTGGCAAGGGTGATCGGGGCCATCGGCAGCCTAGGTCTTCGTGTGGCACCGCACAAAACGGAGGCGATGTGGTTCCACGGCCTACGCCGTGGGTTGGAACCACCCACCCACGTCGCCAGAGTAGGCGATGCGGAGGTGGAGGTGGGGCGCCACATGAAGTACCTGGGCCTTACTCTGGACGGCCGGTGGTCCTTTAAAGAACATTTCGAGCGTCTGGCTCCGAAGGTGCAACGAGCGGCGGGGGCCCTTCAGAGGCTTCTGCCTAACCTCGGGGGCCCCCGGGAAGAGGTTCGCCGCCTCTACGGTGGAGTGGTGCGATCGATGGCCCTCTATGGGGCGCCCGTCTGGTCAGATCGACTGACGAGCACCTCCCGCTGCAGAGCTATTCTGAACAGCCTGCAGCGCGTGGCGGCCATCAGGATCGCGCGCGGTTACCGCACCATATCGTTTGAGGCGGCGACGCTCCTGGCGCGTCTACCGCCCTTTGACATCTTGGCGGGCGTGGACGCTAGCGTCTACGACGAGACTCACGCCCGTTGGGAGGGCCGGGAGGACACGGTAGCACCGAGCCAGACGCTCAGTGAATTCAGACGAGACACGCACAAATTGGCTCTCGCCCGATGGCAGAGCAGGCTCAGAGAGCCAAAAAATCTGCGACAGCGCATTGTGAGCGCAATCCTTCCAAACTTTGAGAAGTGGATAGGAAGGAAAACAGGCAAAGTCACTTTTCACTTGACCCAGATACTCACCGGTCACGGCTGTTTTGGTGAGTATCTGAGCAGGATAGGGAGGCAAGAGACGGCTCACTGCCACCACTGCCCAAGCGACCTAGACTCCGCCCAACACACGGTCGAAAACTGCCCAGCGTGGGAGACCGAGCGGCGGGTCCTGGTCGCTATAATCGGTCAAGACTTGTCCCCTCCAGCTGTAGTAAGGAAGATGCTGGAGGGGAACACTAATTGGGATGCTGTGGTCTCCTTCTGTGAAGCTGTTATGCTTCAGAAAGAGACCGCCGAGCGGGATCGCGAACGCGCCGATCCCACTCGCAGAAGAGGAAGACGCCGTGGCGGCGAAAACGGCCGCCTCTAACCGGACGGATCACCTCGGGACCCGAATGCGGTCAGAGAAGGGTCCTCTGACTGCGGTCCCGGGAAGACAGTGGACTGTTGTGGCGCAGTCCGCTGTGTCGGCATGACACAGGCCGACAACGGGAGGGCACACACAAGCCCTCCCCGAGACTGAGTCTCATACCAGAGACGGGCGCAATGGGGTACACCGGAGCAGCATACCCGCGTTCCCGGAGTACCCTGTTAAGCGCCGAGGATGGCCACCGAAGGTGGTTTTAGTGGGTGCAAGCCCCACATAACCACGCCGACGACCCCCTGCGGCGTGGTATGCGTTAGGCATTTCCCCTTCGATAAAAAAAAAAAAAAAAAAAAAAAAAAAAAGGTTAGGTTAGGTTAGGTTAGGTTAGGTTAGGTTAGGTTAGGTTAGGTTAGGTTAGGTTAGGTTAGGTTAGGTTAGGTTAGGTTAGGTTAGGTTAGGTTAGGTTAGGTTAGGTTAGGTTAGGTTAGGTTAGGTTTTTTTTTTTTTTTAAAATGAAACGCATTTTGTGTCCATGAATGGTAGCGCTTACGGTTTACGCTTTCCATTAATGGTTGTTGAGTTATTTTGTTTATTTTTGTTTTAATTTTTTATTGAAGTTTTTATAAGAGTATAGGAAAGCAAATATAAAAAGGAGATAAGTAAAAACTATACATCGTCTTTGGTAGTTGTTTGTTTTAGGTGAGGCCATGCAGGTGTATTTACAGTAGTAGTGGTAGTGGTTATGTAAATCTATGAGGTATTTACAGTATGGTTATAAAAGAATTATGAAATAATATTTACAGTGATAGTAATTGACTATTTACATTCATTTTCTTATGGCTAGTGATTGATGATGATAGTGGAATGTATGTTGTAATGTTCTTTTTTTTTTTTGTTTTTTTTTTTTTTTTTTTTTTTTTTTTTTTTTTTGTTTTTTTTTTTTTTTTGTTTTTTTTGTTTTTTTTTTTTTTTTTTTAAATATCAAGTTCCATTAAATTCTTTTACAATATGAATTATTGTGTTTTGAATACATCAGTGGTTATATTTACAGTATGGTTACAAAAGAATTATATATATATAAAGACTTTTATACTTATTAGTGATAACATAACAGGAATTAAAGTAGAGTTAGGGTATAAAATGTCAAGTTCCATTAAAATGTTTTAATTCTTTAACAATATAATTTAAATGTGTTTTGAATACATCAGTGGTTTCCTCATGTTTTATAATTTTAATCAACAGATTTGAATCATATGGATCAATATCATAGTAAGTGCAACTATTGAGGAATCCAATCCGTGTCCGTTCGAAGCGTGGGCAATGAAAAAGTAAGTGCTGAAATGTCTGGGGGTCAGAGTTGTTGCATGGGCATAAATCATTGTCGGTGATTTTAAAGCGATGTAGGTAAGATTTATGGAAAGCATGATTGGTGAGGAGTTGAGTGATGGGAAAGGTTGGTTTTGCAATGGAGACGAATTCAGAGAGTTCATTGTAGGTGGGGAGGAGTTGCTTGGTGTATAGGGTGCCAGGGGAGTTGTTGTAGAATCCTGAGAGGAAATGGTTGCTTGTTTTTTGTGAGCTAGTTTAGCATAGGAGATAGGAGTGTGGTAATAATCTAGCTGCTTGTGTAAGGAGGCTGCAGCTTTAGCAGCTGTGTCTGCCATCTCGTTTCCAGGTATGCCACAGTGGGCCTTGACCCATGCGAATTGTACTTGTGTGTTTCTGAGTTTGATTGTGTGAAGTGAATGGAATATATTAACTGCGAATGTATTATGAGAGTATGGGTTGGAAAGTTCGAGAAGAGCAGATTTACTGTCAGAAAAGATGGTTACGGATTGGATGATGTCTTTTTGTTGAATCCACTGACAGACTCTGTCAATGGCGAGCATTTCAGCTTGAAATACTGAGCAGGAGGGGTGGAGTTTGAATTTTTTAATTACGCAGCTGCCATTGGGATCTATGGATACAAAGGCCGCGCCAACCGTTTCATCATGGCGGCTACCATCAGTGAAGACACGCCATGTGTCATGGTTGGTGTGCTCTTCATATTCTTCTGTGGAGTTTAATTCATGGAATGTGATAGGTTGTCTGAGGGAAGGGTGTAGCAGTGAGGATGGGGGGGCAGGTTTTTCAATAGGGATGTCCGAGGGGAGTAAGGAGGAGGAACCATTGAGTCTGGTGAGTTCCACTTCCGAGACATATCTGATTTTGTCGGGAAGAGGGATTAATTGGGCTATGGATATGGATGCTATAGTGTTATTGGTTCGAAATCCATGAATGATTTTGATTGCAAAAAGGCGTTGGAGGGAGAGAAGTTTCTGATTTACAAATTTATATTTTAGGGCACCGGACCAAACACTAGCTGCATAACTAATGATTGGAGTGATGACCTGCTCGTATATGATTTTAATGTTGTCGGAGTGAATACCCCAGGTGGGTCTGGTGAAGAGAAGGAGTTTGTAAAAAATCTTTTTAGCTTTTTCAATTGTGTAAGTGGTGTGTTGTGTAAATTTGAGTTTATTGTCAATGATGACACCTAGGTATTTAAATTCTGATACGAATTGTAGTTTTATATTGTTCATAGTGATATTTAATTTGGTCGATTTCTTGGTGAAGCCAGTTAACATTGTTTTCTCTGGTCCAAATTGTAATTTAACACTGTCGCCCCATTTGCTGACTTTATCAAGTATTGTATTGGTGGTGTATTCGAGGGTGGCAAGAGAAGGAGAGTGGAGAATAAGGAGTATGTCATCGGCGTAAGCTTGTATGTGGCAGTGTTTTGGCAGTTCCATATCCAGAAGCTCATCGAGGATGAGGTTCCACATAGTGGGTCCGCAGACAGATCCTTGAATACATCCACGCGACATATTTTTGATTGTGTTTGAGTCAGAGAAGTTGAACTCCAGAGTTCTGTCCGTGAGGTAGTTTACAAGAAGGTGATAAATGTTACTAGGGCAGTTGTACTTTCGCAATCTATGGAGAATCGCGGGCCACCAGGCGTTGTCAAAAGCGGCTTTAATGTCTAGTGAAATGGTGATTACATGTTCACCGATGGCTTTTTTGGCTTTAATTAGATTAATGGCGGTGTGAATAGCTTGTGATGTGGAGATTTGTGGTTTGAAACCAAATTGTCTGGTGTTATTGAGATGTTGGGTGTTTAGGTGGAAGTTTAATCGGTCGATAATCAGTCTTTCGAATAGTTTGCCGAATACATTAATTAAGCCTATTGGACGGAAGGAAGAGAGGAGGGAGTAATTATCTTTGCCTGGTTTGGGGATTATTTTGATTAGGGCGTGTTTCCATGAAGAGGGGAAGTAGGCTAGTTCAAAGCATCTATTGTATATGTTGGTTAAGAGATCAGGGAACTGTGATGCAAACTGAAGACATATGTCGGAGGTGAGGTGATCAATTCCTGGTGCCTTTTTTGGGCTCATGTGCTTCAGGCCATTGAGGATTTCTGTGCTGGTAAAGGGAGGTTCTTGAGGAGTGTTGATGTGTGTGTGAATTTGCGATCTGATATGTTGTTGTGTTGGTGTAGAGTCTGGAGTGTCTGAGGGGAAGAAGTTATTAATGAGAGCGTGAGCAGTGTCTGTTGTGTTAGTGGTGTAAGTGCCGTTATTGAGTAAGAGAGTGGCTGGAGGTTGTGTGAGGGGTTTGGTTTTTATGATTCTGTTTGTTACTGACCAGACGTCCTCTTTGACCTGTCTGGTGCAGAATTCTTTGAAGTGTTCCGTGGAGGCGGAACAGTAGGCCTGCGAATATTCTTTCCTGGCTGTGTCCCGTTCATTAATGACCTCATTAAGTGGTAGTCTTCTGCGAATATATCTAGCTAATTTATGATGTGTCTGAAGGACTTTCTGTTTTAATTTTTGTAAATTGTTATTCCAAAAAGGGGGTTTCGTTGGTGTGCCTCTATATTTAGGCAAGATTTTGTCGCAAGCGTGCTGTATTGCCTTTGTGAAGTCCTCAATAAGGGTGTCTATTTGTTGCGTATTATGATTGTTTATGTCTTCAGAAGAGGGTAATCTTTCTTTAATTTTATTGTTAAATTCGTCTGTAATTCTGTCCCATTTTAAGCCTAATGAGTTGTACTTAAATGTTGTTAGTTTTTTGGTTTTTGTAAATTTAGTGTTGTGTGATGAGATGTTGAATGTTATAGAATGGTGATCGGAACTGGGGGTGATAGTGGGGTCTACTAACCAGTTGTTAATGTCTATAGAGGAGGAGCGGTTACTGATTAGTGTAATGTCAATTATTGATTCTCGGGGTTGTTGATGTGTGATTGTGTGAAATGTAGGGGTGTTGCCTGTGTTACAAATAATTAGGTCGTTACTGGTGATGAAATCAGCAACTAGGTCGCCTCTAGGATTGTTCCTAATAGAGCCCCAGAGGCTGTGCCATCCGTTGAAGTCCCCGCAAATAATAAAAGTTGAGTTCTGGTAGTTGTTGATGAAGTGGTCAAGAGTGTTAAGTGTGTTATATGTGTCGTCCCGGGGTTCAATGTAGATGGATATAAGATATATATTGTGATTGCTTGTTTCGTTTTTGATTTGCGCTATACATAAGTTAGGTGTTGAATAGTTGGTGATGCCCAGGGATGAGGAGTGCCTTTTACGGATGGCGACAGCAGCGCGTATGGGACGGGTGTTATCGGGGGAGGGAAATTGATGTAAGTTATATTGAGGGTTGTCGAGTTTCATGCGGTTTGTGTTGCCTGTATAGGGTTCAGTAATAAATATATAATTAGGTTCGTTGTGGTAAATATAGCTAGTGAGTTCATGAAGGGCATTTCTGCTGCGTCCGAGGTTGATTTGAATTGAGGTGGGGTGGGAAGTGGGGGGTGGGTGAAGAGGATTGTTGCTGAAGTAATGTGTTTGCTGATTATGACCCATAATCAACTCTCAGTCGGGTACGTTCAATCATATACTGTTTCCTCGGACACGAATTGGATGTTGCGCTGTGGTTACCATGGTTTCCATGGTTACTATCCTCCCTCCTCTCATCGCTCCTTCCTGAATGGCAGTTAAAGCATTTGGCTTTGGTGTTGTCTTTTTTTACAGGACAGTCCTTGAATGCATGAGTTGGGTCGGAGCAGTGAGAGCAGTGAGTTTCGTTGTTTTTACAGAATTTCCTGGTATGGCCAAACCTAAGACATTTAAAGCACTGTAATAAGGGGGTGAACTCCTCCACATGCACCCTTTGATGGTCAATATTTAATTTCGGTAGATTAACAATAGTACGCCATATATAGGGGGTAGTCATAAACACGGCATTATATAAATTTGGGTTTTTGTTGGGGCGTTTAAATTTAAATATGAGATCATTGGTTGAGTTTTTAATTGAATTTTGTATTGAGTCATTTTGATTAATTATGATGTTTTTTAATTCATCAGGTGTTAGTTCAGAGTTCACTCCCTTAAGTATAATCATGGGTTTTAATTTCCTGGAGATTTCAGCAGATATTTCAGTGTTATTGGACTCACCAATTTTCTTCATGGCTGTTTCAAGTTGCTCGGTGCTGTCGAATTCGACGCGCAGCTTGTTGTTAGATACGAACTGTACGCTCGCTGGAGTGAATTTGGTGTCCCTGAAGGAGACTGTCTTCCTCCAGGATGCCAGGGTGTCTGTAGATGTTGACCCTTCTTTTTTGGAAGACACGATGATTGAAGGTTTGGAGGCCGGTGGCATATTCGGGGTGATGGGTGTGCGAGTAACTTGAGCATATGAAATAGGTCGCTGTGTGGGTTGCTGCTGCTGTCTGAGAAGGTCTTTCTTGAAGGACAGCATTTCTTGTCTTACGGCCTCAATGATGTCATTCTTGATGTCCGGTCCAGTAGAGGAAGAAGAATTGGTGGAGGGAGTAGAGATGTTACCATCCAGTAGTTTGGGCAAAAGTCCAATTGCGGTCTTAATTTCTTCTGCAGCTGTAGCTATAAGCTTTTTGTTGTTAGTGGTTACGCTTCGACCTTCATAAACTGTACCAGAAATAAATGTAGCCAGCCTCTCCACTACGCTTTTTAGAGTCTCTGCATCGGATATCTCCTGAATGGTGCATGGTAGGGGGGAGGAGTTGGCGGGGCGAGAGGCCTCTGGCCCTCCACTCTGGTCGGCCATATCGTCCCTCACAGGATCTTGCTCCGTTTGCGAGATATAACAAGAACCACGTTAAGTGGTAAATGCATTTAGGTACCCTGTACCGGGAAAAATCTGTATCTCGCAAACTATACACGCGAAAATTATAATTAATATGTCTAACTCTGTGCAAAGAGTTGCTCAATAGCAAAATAGGTTAAAATTGGGGGGTCAAAGATCGTTCCAAGGCTCAGCAGCACCGAACAGTTGGTCCACAGATTACCAAAACTGCAAATTGCCAATATCTTCGCGGTTTAACGTCCCTCGCTGATGGTTGATGTGTCGTTGGATAGGGGCAAATAAGACCATTCTGGTGGTATTAGCGCTTTTTTCCGGAAATGCGTACTTCCGGAGATAGGCTGCCACGAGGTTTTTATAAAAATGTCTATATCTTCCCTAAATGATGTCCAAAAATTCCAAAACTTGGTGGAGATGTGTGCAACACTGACGCACACACAATGGCACTATAAAAAGTATATGTCGTAGATCGTTTGCGCGAGCCACAAGCGAAAAACTGTTATTTTTGAGGCGAAAAACTAACCTCGTAAGGGCTGGTATTTTTCCCGCTCCTCGGGGGAGGTCCTCCGGCTGTCAACACTGTAATCCGAGTATAGGGGGCACAAAGCACAACACTTTGACACTTGTTTGACATTAATAGCACAATTTTTGC